>JAODAL010020068.1:50000-70413 GCA_025379985.1 Phyllomedusa bahiana
TTCCCGGGCAGCCTTTTTATGCCACCTCCCTTTTTTTTGGGTCCAAGGCTTTTAAAAAATTTAAAGGGGAAACCGGGGTCGGCCAGAGACTTGGAGGAAGGATAAGATAAGATAAGATATTAAAGTGGTTGTCCTGTTTAGGCACAAACCCTTTTGGTCTCCAAATGAGTTATGTTTTTAAAAAAAAACAATTTTTTGTCTTTGGTAGGAAAAAAAAGAAGTACGGGGGCCTATTGTTTCTTCTAAAGAAGAACCTGTTGTTTAGCATCAAATTTTCAGGGGGGTTTGTTTTTTGGGACTGTTTTAAAAAAATTTGAAGTTAAAAAATGGAAAAAGTGTAAATTTACTAAAAGTATTTTAAACCCCTTTTAAAGACGCCCACGACTTTAGACGGGCGACTGGTGTGGGTCGTTCGTCTGCAGGAAGGGCTTTTGGCCCTCGCTTGCAGGGGCTTTGGAGTTTGCGGAGGCCCGGGGCTGCAGAAGGCTGGGAAAACGGGGCTTTTACTTCAAAGCCCCTGATTCCCCCGACCCTCTCCGGGGGCACCCGGGGGAGTGGGGGAAACCTCTGGGAACCCAGTGCTTTAACCCTTTGATTGCGGCGGTGCGGTTTACCGAGCGCAATCAAAAAGGGGGTTCCCTGCTCTGTCGGGTGATGGAAACCCCGGGGGCACCGGGGCGGCTCGGGGAAAAGGGGCCCCCAGTAAAATTGGGGGCCTAAAAGGGGGCCCAGAGCTGTCTGTGTATGAAGCAAATTGGAATTTGGACAACTGTGTGGGTTCTAATCACTTTCCTTTTTTAAAGTGAAAAACCCCTATTAGAAAGTATTTGAAATTTGTTTTGCTTAAAATATTACTAAGTGTTAAAAAAAAAATTAAAAATTTTTAAAAAAAAAAATAATAAAGTAAAAAAAAATTTTTTAATTAAAAATAATTGTGCATAAAATTACCACACAAAAGAAAAATACACATATTAGGTTTTTTCCCCCAAAGACTGTAAAAAAACTGTAGATTTTAAAATTTAAAGTTATTGAAGTGTGGAAAAGGTTTGGTTTTAAAAAAAAATTAAAAAAAAAATAAAAATTTTTAAATAAAAAAAAATTTTTTGCAATTTTTTTATAAAAAGAATGTAAAAAATTCCCCCCTTAAAAATACCCCTTGTCTCGAAAAAAAAGGGGGGGCCCCTACAAGGGGTCATGAAAAAAAAAAAAAGTTACAATGTTTTAAACGCAAGGAGGCAAAAACGGAAAAAAAAAAAAAGTTCTGGTCATTAATACCCTTTTAAAGGGGTTGGCCCTTTAAAGGGGGTTTAAAGGAAAAGATGAAATACATTCCCTACATCCCGGGGTGCATACACAAAAAAAGTCTGGCCCAAAGGGATCATGTGTACTGTTTATGGTTCTCACCCCAGTCAGTAAAATGCCACGGACCAAGGGCGGGGTCCGTGCCTGCTTTGTCTCCACTGCAACTCCCTGTTTGGGGGTCACGGTGGCCTGTGTCAATGCTGCTGTATACTTGTCTGTCCTGGTTCTTGTCCCTGCTGCTGCTAGTGTACGTATCCATTGGTGCTTCCTGGGGTTTGTGCATGCACCACACCTCCTAGGGCACGCACGCGGCAGCTTTCTGCTACTTAAAGGGACAGTGTCCCAATTGCCTGCCTCTGGACCTGTGACCCCTGGCTATAAGAGGAACTTTCCTGTCCTTGCTCCAATTTCAGTTAATTTTTGTGTGATTGTCCATCAGAGCTCCTGACCTGCTCCTAAGTTCTGCTATTCAGGGCATAACCCCTGAGATGCTTGGTTCAGTTTGTGCTGTCCATCACAGCTTCTGCCCATCTGGATGTCATTTCTGCTGTCCTTGCACCTGTCTTGTTACCTGCTGTATTCCTGCCGTTGCACCTGTCGAGTTACCTGCTGTATTCCTGCCGATGCATCCGTTTACTCCTACTATTCCTGTCACTATACCGGTTTGCTACCCACCTGGGACCAGTAGTCCTCCTACAGCTGTTTACCTATTACCATCACTCCCAGTGTGCGGTGTCCCTGTCCAGCACCTCTGCTGTCACCCACGTTTAGCCACATCAGGGGTGACAACCTGGGGGTTCCCCGCAGCAAAGTCCGTCCGGCAGGGGCGTTGCTAGGGTCCTAAAACATCCGGGGCTCGGGCCCTTTGTGTTTTTCCCGCCTCATTGTGAACTGCGGATGTTTTTTTACAAAGAAAAACCTTCTGTTCCTGTCACTAATTTTCTGCACATCCCACACAAAATCCCGTCCATCTCCTCAGCAGTCACTGAAACAGAAAAAATCACCAATGACAAAATTTACTTTTTCAGAACTTCTCACCTTCATAGGAACAATACCCCTAAACAGTCACCAATAATCCCCGATACATGGAGCAAATCTACCGGACAATTTTGATTGTGACTAAAAACATCCTACAAAACCAAGACCCAAAAACTATTACTACTTAAGGCTCAAAATAATCCTGCCGACCTGGACGAACGCAACCCCCCACTGTGACTACCAGCTGTACACAGGCTCTGATTACATATACCAACCGCCTACAGGGGCCAATATAGTGGTATATACTTGTTGTATGTCGACTCTGCAGAAATATAAGTGATTACCCTGCTGTTACTTTTTAGTAACTCACCGGAGACGTCTTTTCTATCAGCGTCGTTCACTTTCCCTTTTCTTCTCCACCCGGTTCACACCTTCATGCTGATTGCTCCCGGCCAATACTCGTCCTGGGGATTTGGACACAAATATCTTAGAATCCTACATTTCAGCAACTTCCTTAATTTTAGGTATAGCAGTCCCTCGTTAGGTATATAGGGGCACTGAAGCAGTTTATGGGGCCACAGAGGTATATGGGGCCACAGGCAGGTAATGGGGGCCACAGGCAGAATCTGGGGGCACCGCGGCATAATATAGGGGCACTGAGGCATTCTATATGAACACGGAGGCAGTCATATAAGAGCACAGAGGCAGGTATATTGGGGCACTGAGGCAGTATATAGGGGCCACAGGCAGGTATATGGGGCCAAAGGCAGTTATGGGGCCACAGGAGGTATAGGGTCATTGAGGCAGGTATATGGGGCCACAGGCAGTATATGGGGGCACTGAGGCAGTTAAGGGGCCCACAGGCTGGTATATGGGGCCACAGGCAGTATATGGGGGTCACAGGCAGTATATGGGGGCCACAGGCAGGTATATAGGGGCACAGGCAGTATATGGGGCCACAGGCAGGTATATAGGGTCATTGAGGCAGTATATGGGGGCACTGAGGCAGTATATGGGGGCCACAAGCAGGTATATAAGGGCACTGAGGCAGTATATGGGGGGCAATGAGGCAGTTTTATGGGGGCCACGGGGCAGGTATATGGGGCAGGGCTGGTATATGGGGGCACAGGCAGGTATATAGGGGCACCAGGCAGGTATATTGGGGCACAGGCATTTTTTGGGGGGCCACAGACAGGGATATGGGGGCCACAGACAGGGATATGGGGGCACAGGCAGAAAATGGGGGCACAGGCAGTATATGGGGGGTCACAGGCAGTATATGGGGGTCACAGGCAGTATATGGGAGCCACAGGCAGGTATAAAAGGGCACAGGCAGCATATGGGGGCCACAGGCAGTATATGGGGGCACAGGCAGTATATAGGGGGCCAAACAGACAGGGATATGGTGGCCACAGGCAGCTTTATGGAGGTCACAGGCAGGGATATTGGGGGCCCACAGGCAGGCATTATAGAGGCACGGGCGGGGTTATGGGGGCACAGGCAGCCATTATAGGGGCCAACTGGCAGTATATAGGGGAACTGGGGCAGGTAAACGCTATAAAAATAACAACATTTAATACTCACCTTAACTCCCCCGGCGAGCGCGCTCCGTCTCTTCAGCCCGCGCTCCTCCCGCAGCTCCTGGGCGCACGGCCTTTGACGCGCTGTGCGCCCGAGGGAAGCAGGTCGCGATGACGTGATGTCATCGCAATGCTGCCGGCTGAGGCGCACGGGGCCGCGGCGGGTCCTCAGCGCTGTGAGGACCCGGCAGCCTCGCGGTGTAGGACCTACGGGTCCGACACTGTCTGCGGGGCAGGGAGCGCTCGCTCTTTTGCCCCGCAGAAGCCCTCAGCTGTGTGTGCGTCCACGGACGCACTGCAGTGAAAGCCCGTCGGTGCTCCAGGCCCAGCGCAGAGGCCTGGAGCCCGGGAGACTCGGGCACAGGGGTTTTTATTCGGGCCCGAGCCCGAATAAAAAGCCTAGGACGCCCCTGCCGTTCCGGCCTTGCGGCGAGCTCCTGTGAAGACCGGGGCCTCCTTAGACGCCACTTCCTGGTGTGGGTCTCCACTACTATCTCGCCTGCGGTGATCACAGTGGTTCCACATCTACTAACCGGCGATCGACGCGTCAGTGCCTACTGTCGTCGCCGGATCGTTACAAGTACATTGTTATCCTGCCTTGCAATAGGACAGGGGCTCTTCCCTCACTAATTTACCAAAAGAGAAAAACTTCCAGAACCTTTATTAGGAGAAGCATTGATTTTAACGCAAGTTATTTTTATATCCCTAAATACCCCCTGAAGTGCTTGCTTACTCTACCTTCCCCTTGCTACTTCTGACCCATTAACTAACAGGATATTGAGCATCCACCATTCTTCAGACTAAACCAATTTTGAGGACCTGCTTATCTGAGAATAAGCTGTTTAGAGTCTTGAATCTGAGATTGATGAAGAGGATCTGGGTGAGAATATTCCACATATTAAACCACATTATGACACATGAATTCTTTATTAGGTTTAGTTACACCCTTTACAGAATCTTGTTAGTCGCTGCATTCAAAGCGTTTTCTCAAAACTTCATGGACAGAAAATGTGGCTTTAAACTTAAGTGAACAGATGAAAGGAGATGTGCAGCCCTTATAGTTGTGTTCTTCAACATTATAAGCTGTAAAAAAAAAAAAAAAAAGAACATTGGAGATGATTGGGTGATGTCAAATTTCTTCATCTCTCTTTGTAATTTGATTTAGGAAAGGATATGTTAAGCCCTAAAAAATTGCCAAGAAACACACATTTTATGCAAATCTATATAAGCGCTAATTGTCTCATTGTGACCAAGTTTGATGGACAGTTATGCAGAAACCCTGGTTGTTGAGAAACTTTCTTTATAAAACCTTGATGAAAATAGAAAGGAATTTCATCCACAGAAACTTCTAATAATATCTTGTAAGACTGAAAGGAATTCAGATTTCCCAATGTTGTCCTGAGATCTGTCAGCAGAATACGGAGCCTCTTATGGAAGCCTGCATTATGTCCATGATGCAACAAGCAAGGACTGCCATAAAGCAATGCCTGAGAGGCTGGAGAGAAGATTATTATTACACCACTCCTTCTTTTAAAAGGATAGACCCAGATGAAAAGTGATCAAAGCACAGTGTCAGGTAATTCACCATTAAAGCCTGGAATACAGTAGCCTCTTCAATTACAATGGCCTCAAACAGAGGCCCCCGTCTTGATGTGCTGAAAGGTCTGTATGGTTTAGAAAAAGTATCACTGCAAGAAGAATCACTTCAGAGCAGGGGGTCTACAATGTTGGCTCCCCAGCTGTTGGGAAACTACAACTCCCATCATGCATTTATATAATCTATATCAGTGGGCATGATGGGAGATGTAGATTTCCAACAGCTGGAGAGTCAATGTTGAGGACCCCTGCTTAAGAGGACCCAACATGTCCAAGCATTACATAGACATCCCATTCATATAAGGGGAACCAGTGTTAGCTTCATTACCCCTTTCATGGCACTGTAGGGAAATTCTACACTTGCCATTGGGTTCCCTCATAGGTTACACCTGATGGAGCTCAAATATGTATAAAAGCTTCACCACTCTTACCTATTGTGCCTTGATGTCTCTATAGATGTCTCTATAGTCATCTATATATACAGTAGTCATACCTGTTGCATGTGTTCTGTATAATAGATAATATGTAGACAGAAAATACAGATATAATACCTGGATCTCTGACTTTTCCAATATAATCAACACATTTGTCTTCTTTATACAAGCACTGTATCTTCCGGTCACTGACACACTCTGTCAAACCATCTCCATAACAAGAGTCAAAAATCCTTCCTTTACGCTCTTCTTGCTCCAGAGCAACTAGAGTCAAAGGTTTTTTTTAAATAAAATAAGTGGAGAAAGGTTAAAAAATATTCAGAGGATCTGATGAAACCAGAAATTAGACCCAAAGTAGATTGATAATTCCCATAGGCCACAATGTACACTGTAGGGCACTTAGAGGAAACGTGATTGAAGGCAAAATGGCTGTTGTCTTTCTGTCACTCTGTGCATGTGCAGTGTATCTATATACTCTGGATATTATAAGGTGCTTAATAAATTGAAATTGGAATTCCTATCATACATGAAATTATTGTCTTTTACCTGTTGTAGCTAAAGGGAAGTCACTGATCATAGTGTAGGAAGAGTGAGATACTACAAGGAAACCATCAGAAAGCTGCTTTTGACAGATATCACAATGACTTGGTGATATATTGGTGATCTAATGACTGGGAATGCACAGGGTCATCCAGATAATTAAAGGGGTATTCTCACCACGTTAGTTTTATCACCACATGATTAGCTTTAAACATGTAGGCAAAGGTATGTAGTGGCTATTACCAAATACATTGCCATTTTTTCTTCCCTTCAGATCTAGAGCAGTTCTTATCTACTGCTTTTTAACCCAAATTTTCCTAGGTTACAAACCTCCTCTCTATGCTCTAGAAGTGTTTGGGAAGGTATTTTCACTTCCTGCTGTATTTTATCAGTAGCACAGGAGCTTGTTTATCTTCCTCATTGACAAAATTTAACCTAGAGCTCTGTAGGCTTTTTCCCTGCCGTTTAGAAATCTATATCACCAATGCCTCTCTAACAGGCTCAGATACAAATAGCATAGCTAATATGCCAAACACTGCTG
This sequence comes from Phyllomedusa bahiana, assembly GCA_025379985.1. Taxonomy (NCBI): domain Eukaryota; kingdom Metazoa; phylum Chordata; class Amphibia; order Anura; family Hylidae; genus Phyllomedusa; species Phyllomedusa bahiana. Next base: position 56,972 of record JAODAL010020068.1, read on the forward strand.
TAAACTCACCCAAAGCCTAAACAGAAACTGGGGACCAGAAGCTGTAGAACTACCCACAGCCTGAACAGGAAGTGGTAGCCTGAAGCTCCCTGTGAAGTACAGGCTTTGTAAAACATAGAACACCCCTTTGAGGTATATATAAGTAATGCTCATTAACATTTTAAATATCCAGAGTTTGATTAAGGGGGTTTGTTTTAATATAATTTTAAATTTCTTTAATAAAATAGTTTAAAAAGGAAGGATGGCCCCACCGGTCCATCAAAAAAAAATATTTTTCCGATTTAATGTGCAGAATATCAAATAATTTTTTTTTTTAAAATTTTTTAGCTGCTACTCTGCAATCTCAGTTTGGCACACGAACTATCTTTCTCCTGAGAACATGCCTCTCTAATAGTTTTATTTAGTATGCAAATTTTTCCGCCTTTTGCAATCGTCCCAAATTTTGAAGTTTTGTGCTATTAATTTCCAAGTGAGTTACTTCTTTCAAGTGATATAACTTTCACTATCTGGTGTGTATTTTTTGATCTGCTGTGAATAACATATGGTTGCAAGAGATTTTCAGATCATTGCATTTTTGTTTATTTTACATCTTAACTTCCTGGATTTTTTTTTGGAATTCTGGATGCAATATGTGAGCACCAAAATAAACTAATAAGACCAAAAAGAACTAACTAAAGGTAATTCGTAACAGAAACGATGATTGTTTCCATTTGGCAACAGGAGATTGTTTTTTCCATACTGTAGAGAAGAAAAGTCAATGTAAACAGCTAAATTTGATATTTTCTGAGGTGTTATCAAATTATTTAAATGGGGTTTTAATTTTTTTAAAAGGAAAATCCTAGGGGGGACTGCTGAATGAATTAACAATTTTTTACCAATTCTGAAATTTATCCCAGTGAAAAAGCTTAAAAACAAATATCCTTGCTACACAGGTAAATATCGTCAGACATAAGTCACTTACTTTGGAAGTTGCCTGAGTTGCAGTTATCTCCAGTACAGCAATGTATATGAACTCTAAATGTAAAATTATGCAAATCTGATGTGAAAACGTTTGCCACAGGGAAACCAGATTGCACCCCTTCAAAAACTGAGCAAAAAGTTCTTTTACTGTGGGAAGGTAAAGGTTTTAAATTTTTAAAAACATCAGGGGATTTACCTCAATGTCAAAGTAAAAAGGGCCCAAAGAAAAAATGTGAACGGTGACGGGTAAAAAGGGTGTGGACCCCCTGAACCCCTGCCCGGGCTGCTCCCAGGGGGCGTAACCAAGTGGGCCCCGGGCAGGGCACTTCACAGAGCCTTTTTTTGGTAAAATTACGACCCAACAGCCCCCAGGCGCCACCCCAGACAGTTTTCCCGGGAGGGCAGCTGACCAGAAAGGCCAGAAGTGCCAAGGGTAGGCACCAAAAGAATGGGAAAAAACAAAACAGACAAGGGAAATTATTGCAGGACAGAACACCAAAAAGACAGGACTAAACGGGTCCAACAAAAAAGGTTTTAAAAAGAAGCCCAAAATACAAACAGACTGACTGGAAAAAACACCGAACAAGACAGAGCAAAAGGGTAGGGCTCAGGGGAACGAACGGCCGACCAGGGCACAACACAGGCAGGGGAAAAGGGCAAGGAAACCCCAACGTGAAAAAAGGAACAGCGAAAAAAAGGGTAGAACTAAGGGTAACATGGCAAAGAAGCTCACAGACCCAAAAGGGGCAGACAGAAAATGGAAAGCAACATGGGAGACTAACCCCACATAGGGATACCACAAGGCAAAAACAAAAACAATACACAGGAACAAAAGACTACACCAAAGACAAAAGATACAAAGACACAACAACAACAACAAGGACAGGCAGGGGTGTGAGGAGAGGGGAGGCTTTAAACCCCCAGGGGGAAGGGGATTGGCAGAGGGAAACCCCCCCCGCGCACATGTGGGAATAAAGGAAGGGAAAAAATGTGGCCCCCGCCCTCTATAAGCACAAGGAAAGAGCGCACCAAGATGGAGGGGCAGCATGGCCCCATGGAAAGCCCACACAATCACAGGGGAGTAAGCAGCGGTACAGGGGCGCCACAGCGACACGAACAGAAAACCCGAACTGCATAGGGAAAACAGGTACACCGGTTTGCACGAGGGCCGCAGCGTAAGGACAGGAACTTGGCACGGACTGTGACAAAATGAAGACAATGAATGAAACTAATAAAAAAATAGTACAACTCTACTGACATACACTACTCACAAACGGTTAGGGATATTTGGTTTTTGGTTGAAATTTCAGGATCGACATAAAATTCCTTGAATTTTTTTAACGTTAACTAAATAAGCCCATCTCTTGCCTTTAGATGCACGCCCAACTGTTCAATGCTTCAGGACTTTTTGTAAAACAAAATTCACAACAGGTGTTTGATCCCTGAGTCGCCCAAGAAATTTAGCGGATCAATTTGAATTGGGATTTAAACCGTCCTCCACATCATGCTGTTCACATTTTGACATCAAGAGATCAAGACAGCACCTTACAATTGATCAACAGTACCGCACCATTGTGAGGCTTCAACCAGGATGCTCTCAGACGGAAGTCTTTGGGTGTCACAGAGTGTCATCAACAGGTTGTATCAGAGATACAGAGAGACTGGAAGAGTCACAGAAAGGCAAAGAAGTGTACAGCCTTTGTATCAATCACCAACTGATGAGCGCCTCATTGTAACCAATGCCCTGCAGAGCCGGATGACGAATGCCGCACAACTCCAGGTACATTTAAGGGAGGTGAGTGTCACATTTGAACATTCATAACCATTTACATCAGCTTGGTCTGCGTGATATACAATGGGAAAAGATACCTGACCTGACTGATGCATAGCAGTCTCCATGACATCTCCAGCATAATTGGTAGCCATCATTTCTGCTCAGAGTGAATTGACTTTCATCACCGAATAACACTAAAGACCATTGGTTCTTAATCCAGCAGATTTTCCTGACCCAAGCAAAACGTTGACGTAGACCACACTTATGTAAATGTTTATGAATGTTACAATGTGACACTTGGTCGCCTCTCACCTTGCTTAATCATATCTGGAGTTTTGTGGCATTCATTATCCGGCTCGGCAGGACATTGGTTACAATGAAGTGGTCTTCAGTGAGTGATGGAGCCAAAGGACCAGTGTCGGACTGGGGTGCCTATGGTCCACCAGAGGAGTTTATTTTAGGGGTCCACTTTGCCTCACTGTCTCCGCCACCTGTACGGTGCCCTGCCCAGTCTTGCTTCAATTTATGCAGACCGATGTGATGACATCATCACACTAATCTGTAATCAAGATGGAGCGCTGGGGATTCTGGGTCTCCCTCACCTAATTGCAGCAGGACACCGGTGGTGAACATAAAAGGCCTAAAGATATACAGTATGCACCCCTCCTGGAATGATACATTTTATATAGATTAAAATATATCAAAAGCTATAAAACAAAGTACAGAATATAAAACCACTAAATAATGGTCGTACAGTTACCAAATAACACCGCTACATAAAACCAGAATCCCAAGGCTAAAATTACCAATAATTTCACTAAGACCAAATACCGTCAAATCATGACCACATATCACCACCACATAGTGACTGAATAATACCTCAACACCATGATCACATATCACTGTTCACGTTCCCTTTGCTTCTCCATCCAGTCCACCCCACCATGCTGACTTCTCCCGGCCAACACTCAACCCTGCACATTTGGACACAAATATCTTAGAATCCTCACTTTTACAGCAACTCCTTACTTATAGGTATATAAGTCCCCCCCCAGTGAGGTAGCTCTATGGATCGCCTCATCAGACAGGAAGCTCTGTAGGTCCCCTCAGTTAGGTAGGTGTATAAGTCTCCTCAGTTATACAGGTATATATAGATCCCCTCAGTAACACAGGTATATATAGGTCCACTCAGTTAGGCAGGTATATAGATATGTCCCCTCAGTCAGGTAGGTAAATGGGTATGTCCCCTCAGTCAGGCAGGCATATAGGTATATGTCCCCTGAGGCAGGTACAACGATAGATATAGGTCCTCACAGGCAGGTATATAGATAGAGAAAGGTCCCCACAGGCAGGTATATAAATAGATATAGGGCCTCTCAGGCAGATGTATAGATAGATATATGTCCCCACATGCAGGTATACAGATATATATAAGTCCCCTCAGGTAGGTATATAGATAGATATAGGTCCCCACAGGCAGGTATATGGATATGGGTTCCCCTCAGGCAGGTATATAGATAGACATAGGTCCCCACAGGCAGGTATGTAGATATAGGTCCCCACAGGCAGGTATATAAATAGATACAGGTCCCTACAGGCAGGTATATAGATAGATATAGGTCCCCATGGGCAGGCAACAATAATAACAATAATACTCACCTTACCTCTTTCCCAGCCGAGCGTCTTCCTCTTCTGCCCGACACTGGCGGCATGACATCATCACGCTGCCAGCGCCAGGACTCTCCTCCGGCAGCTCCTTGGCCACACAGCAGAGTGACGGCTATGCGGCCATGGAGAGGCATCGTCGCGATGAGGTAACTATATTGCACTGCTGCCTGGCTCAGTAATATTGGCCGTGTCAGGCCCTGGCTGCTATGGGGCCTCCATTGGGCCCCACTGTGTCGAACCTCAGGGATACCAGAGGTTCCACCAATCCTCTGGTGGGCCAGTCTGACACTGCATAGGACATCCACTTCTTTGCCTTTCTGTGACTCTTCCAGTATCTCTATATCTCTGTTGAAACTTGCTGATGACGCTCTGTGACACTCTAAGCCAGTGTTTCTCCAGTCCTCAGGACCCACCAACAGGTCAAGTTTTCAGGATTTCCTCAGTATTGCACAGGTGATATAATTATTGTCAGTGCATTCTGCACAGGTGATATAATTATTCTCAGTGCATCCTGTGGGAGATCCTGAAAACAGGATCTGTTGGTGGGTCCTGAGGACTGGAGTTGAGAAACACTGCTCTAAGCTAAGATTCCACTCCCGTCTTGAAGCCTGGCAATGGTGGGGCACTGCTGATTAATTGTAAGGTATTGTGGTGATCTCATGATGTAAACTGTGAACAGCAGGATGAGGAGGACTGTTTAATCCCAATTCAAATTGATCCCCTAAATTTTTTTGGGCGATTCAGGGATCAAACACTTGTTGGGGATTTTTTTCATTAAGCTCATTGTTAGAGATCAGAAATTTATGAAAAATGTACTGAAACATTTAACAGTTGGGCATGTGCATCTAAAGGGAAGAGATGGTCTCATATGGTTCATTTAAAAAAAAAAATTCAAGTGAATTTATGTTCATCCTGAATATTCAATGAAAAAACAAATTTATCAAACTATTTGTTAGTGTAGTAATAGTGTATATAGAAATAATTCTGTCCTGCGGGAAAGGACAAAGGGGGCATGTATGAAAGGGGCTGGGGCAAAATTCTAGCATATTTTCAGCCAGAGATCAGGCGTAGCCCAGATCGCTTCACTGAAATGCCTCTGGAACGCCATTATCAGGCGCATTACAGAGCACCCGCGGAAGTTTGCAATATACCTCATTTTGGGGGGAAAGGGAGAGGGTGTGCGGGAGGTGGAGCGTACTAGAACCGTATGAAGCTATAGATTAATAGCTTCACTATGGCATTTCTATGTGAATTACTGCTGGAACAGATAGAGCACTTTCAAAGTGGTATATCTGAGCCAGAAATGTTGTACCGAGCGCTAGAATGCATCTGATTTATGACCTGCTGTAGAGCAGGTTCATAAATCAGGCGCGTTCTAGGCTATTTTAATGAGCATGAAATTTGGCGTTTAAACGCAAAATATCATACATGTGGCCCAAATTGTCCAGCAGATGGCAGTGACCAATTGCTTTATGCCCCAAGCCATGCATAAATAGAAGAAAGGAGACACCATAGCAAAGGTTTAGCTAGACCCTTATTATGTTACTGCATTTACAGTAAAGTACAATAACAGATAATAGTGTTTGCCATCCCCATCATGAGCTTTTAATAACCTTTGGGCCATGGAAATGAGACCAACACGGTTTGGACTCCACTTTATGGACCCAGTGACATGGTCTGTATCTGTTGTTTTTATGCCCTCTACCCTGAGACAATCTATCAGTGCAACTAATGCAATATGAAAGAAAAGTAAAAAGGAATAAAAAATTAGGAAGTTGGGAAAAAGGCAGATGTGAAATGTAGATAAAAAACTCTAGGGCTTTAAGCTCCAGATGCTGCCTACTGCAATGTTTGGAGGAAAAAGAACAATGTAAACCAACACCATTATGCCTTCATCAGCCCTGTGACGGCGGCATCATGGTTTGGAGCTGTATGGTACCTCAAGGCCAGGACATATTTTATTCATTGAACAAACAATAAATACAAAGGTGTATGAAAAGATTTTCTAGGAGAATATAAGAACCACAATCCATGACTTCAAACTAAAGAAACAGTAGGTGATACAACCAGACAATAACTCAAGACACACAAGGAAGTCAACTAGGATTTATGTTTTGGAACAACCAAGTACTGACCATAATCCTACTGAAATACTGTGACATGACCTGAATTGGGCACTGCTGGGTTTTGTTTTGGTGTTTGTTTCACCACTGATGTTTTAATGCTGGAATAAAATCTACATCTTATTGAGGACGCTGGATTCTACTCCCACTTTTTGCATAGTTATTTTTCCTCCAAGCAGCATTGTACACTTGTGCTTAAACATTCCACTTTTGCCACTTCCATTTGTAAAATATTTTCCCAGCAGCACTGTGGGAGTTTAAGCTGCACTTGTAGCACCTATACCCTATTGTTGAAAATCCCCCAATGCAATTCGAAATCAAAGCTCCAGGGATTTTCTCATCTATCTCTAGTGTAGGATTTAACTTAAAATTTAACACAAGTCAATACAATTCCTAGGTCAGCCTCTTGCAGGAGGCAGCACATGGAACTTAAAACAATTTTCATAGCCTTTTTCCTTCCTTCGAACTTCCTAATTTTTAGAACCCAAATAACCTTTCGCTGTACAATGCATCCACTTTGGAAAAGGGGACAAAAACAGGCAAAGGCAAGGGGGCTGGCTCCAGGGAGGATAACATTTTTAACAAGCCCCCCAATGACTTCACAAATAGCCAATGAGAGCCCCGACTTTTCCATGTCACAAAAGTTTCAATTATCCCGGGGTTTTGGGGGAGATGCCTTTTTCTTGTATTTAAATGTACTCTAAGACAAAAAAAATTTTTTGTTTTGTTTGACAAAACAAAAAACAAAAAAATACTTTCAGATTTAAAGATCTCGGAGACCACCACACATGTAAGATACGACACGGAAACCCCAACCCCCTCACAATTTCACGTTTAGTTTCCACATAGTTTACATTAAAAATGCAGACCGGGGGACAGAACTTTCATTTGAAAAAAGGTTTTTTTATGTTTAAAAAAATTATAGAGAAACCCAAAGGAAAAAGCAAACAATTTCTGAAGGGAAATCTCTCCGGGAAGCTTTTAAGCAAAATGGTTCAGGCCCATGTTTTTGTATCAGGGGCCACCGCATAGCGGAATAGAAAAGGGACCTGCTAAAATTTTGAGTTGGAAAGACTAAAAATAGTACTATTTAAGTACTTGTAAAAAAATTTAATTCTTCAAGTTTTGTGTTCTTCTTTCAATTTTCGGAAAGGGCTCCCCTCATACAGAATTTTCTCTATCAGTTTAAAGGGCATGTGAATTGTTCCAAGGGGGGGAAATGTACCAATTAATTTTCCCCTGTATTTTCCAAGCCCCTACATTAAACTAAAATTTTGCTTGGGGGGGGGGCCCCTTAAATGTTGAGGAAAGTTTATTTTAATTTTTGGGTAGCTCTTATAGATAGGACACATTAAAATTTTCTGGAAAAAAAACATTTCAGCCTATATCCCATTTAATTTTACATAATGGGAAACTGTAGGGGAAATCTATTTACCCAATGGGAGACACTGTATAAAAAATCTAAAAAGTCCATAACCCGGCAGAATATTTTGTAAGAGTTTTTTGTTTAAAGGATTTTCATTTTGGGGTTTAAAAAAGTAATTTTTTCCAGCCAGTAATTTAATTTTGATTCTCTGTATTTTTGGGACTCCGATGACTAAGTTTTTTAAAATTTTTAAACTGTGTCCCCTCTCCCGTTTGACAGTTTTTTCACGTGGCCACACCTTAAATTTTCCATTTTGTTTTTCAAAATTTTCTTTTAGGGGCCCACCGGGGGAAATCAACTCCGTTGAAGAATTTTCCCCAAAAAAATAGGGAAAAGAGCAGTGACCCTTTTTAGATTGTATGATGGCCCCAAAAAGGGCCCTTCGTGCCCCATCAAATGGGGCCTTTGTGGGTTTTTAAAGATATTTAGGCCCCCGAGGGGGCCTTGTTTTCCCCCACCCCTTTTTAAAATTTTGGTTGGGAAATTTTTAAAATTTTTAATTTTTAAAACTAAGGGTGAACAATATTTTAAACCCTGTTTTAAATGGCGTTTAAAAAATTTTGGGGATTTTATAAAGTTAACAGAATTTGCTTTGGGAAATTTTTCCCAAAAATTTTTTCGCATTTAGGTAAAACACTATTTACAACCCGCCCTTTCACCACAATTTTTTTCCTTTTTTTTAAAAACACTTGGGGTACTTTTCAGCTCGATCCACCTTTGAGTCTTTTTTTACCGTGGGGTCTGACACCTTTTTATAACACCTTAATTTTTATTTTCCCATTTATTAAAAGGGGTTTTTTTTCCGGAAAAATTCCCAAAGGGGGGGGGGTAAACAAGGGGGGGTTTTTGGATTTTTTATTTTTTTTGGGAATTTAAAAATGACGTTTTATTTATTTTTTATTTCCCTTCCGTTCCCTGAAATCATTTGTTTGGAGGACTGGGGCATGTGTGTAAATTTTGTATTGGGATTGATGACACCATCCCTTTTGGGAAGGGGAAATTTTAAGGAATTTTCTTTTTGGAGGTAAAATGAAACCAAATTTTTTTACACTTTTTTTTCTTTTTTTCCATATTAAGTTTTAAACAACCCCCAAATTGCTAAAAATTTAAAATAGACAGTTTCTGAAGAGAAAAGTTTCCCCTTTTTGTCAGCTTAACTCAATGGGGGATTGTAAGGGCCGAAAAAAAAGTCCTTTGATTTAAAAATTTTGTGTCCCCGGGTATGAGGGAAAGGGAAACCCCTCCTCCCAAAGGGCCTGGGGGGAAAGACAGGGGGGAGCTGCATACAGGGGCCTTTCCCCTTTGTACAGTGTTAAAAAGCCCCTTTTTTTATTTTTTCTTGATTACCATTGAAAATTTCCAGCTGACCCCCACCTACCCTAAGATTTTAAAATTTGGTCTTTAGATCTCACCAAAGTGAAAAAAGAGATGATTTTGCTGCTCTGCAAAGTCCCTAAAACAAAGGGTTATATGTGACTGCAAGGGGAAAGGGGGTTTAGGCAAAAGGGAAATAAGGGAATTTGGGTGGAAAATTTTCAGAAGTTGTTATGGTTTAAATTAAAAAATGATAAAAAAATCCCCGGGTTCCCGTGATCCTCAAAACATTTTTTAAAAAACCCACTTACATCCACGCTTTTAAAAAAGTTTTATACAAGTTTTCCCCTGATCCCAAAAAACCGTTCTTTTTAATATATCGATTTACATTTCCCCCCCACCTTTCCCAAAACCCCGGGGGAAATCTTAAGTTAAAAATTTAGTTTTTTTATGTTTACTGTGTTAAAATTTGCATTATTATTGGTATTTAACTTAAAGGGATTGTCCGGTAGACAAAAAACTATTCTAGATTTTCTTTCTCCACCAGTAACTTTTTTTATTCTGCTTCTTCCTGCAGTGCTACATCAGCTCCTTAACAACAGGGAGCTCCAGATCTCTGTGTCTCTAGACAAACAGGAAGCAGCTTTGTGTCCAGTCCACGAGATCAGGTGACTAAAGTGGCTTGGCTATTCCAGGGCAGCCTTTGATGCCACACTACATTTTTTTTGCCTCCCAAGGCTTTTAACCTGAAGGATGGAACAGGGGTCGTGAACTGCAACTGGGAGGAAGGAAGACAGACCAGGCATTAAGATATTAAAGGGGTTCTCCTTTTTAGGCACACTTTCGGTTCTCCAAAATGAGTCACTGTTTTAAATTGTCAATTTTAGTCTTTGGCAGGAAAAATATGAAGTACAGGGGGGTGTATTTTTCCCTCTCAACAAAGAACCTGTTGCTTCAGCACCACTCGCAGGGCTTGTTTGTTTTATGGAACTGTAAAAAGTAGGAGTTAAAAGATGGAAATGTATCCATAAACTAATGGTATTAAAGAATAGATGAAGTACATTCCGAGCTGCATACACAGCCTAGTCTGAGCACATGATGTCATGTGTATATTGCTATCCTGACTTGCAAATCTTTCCCTGGTGCTATTGGACATGGCTCCTCCCTCCATAATTTACCAACAGAGAAAAACTCCCAGAACCCACATTAGGAGAAGCATTATTTTAAAGGCAGGGTATTTTTATATCCCTAAATGCCCCCTTAGGGGGTTGCCTACTCGACCTTCCCTCACTACTTCTGACTCATTAACCTAATAGGACCTGAGCATTCACCATTTTTCGGACAATGCCAATTATGAAGACCTGTTTGTCTGAGAATAAGCAGGGTAGAGTCTTGAATCTGAGATTGATGAAGAGGACCTGGGTGAGAATATTCCACATATTAAACCACATTATGATACATTGATATGAATGCTTTATTATGTTTAGTTACAGCCTTTGAAACATTGTGTTAGTCGCTGCATTCAAAGCGTTTTCTCAAAACTTCATGGACAGAAAATGTGGCTCTAAACTTAAGTGAACAGATGAAAGGAGATGTGCAGCCCTTAAAGCCGTGTTCTTCAGCATTATTACCTGTAAAAAAAAGAACAGTAAAGATGATTCACTGATGTCAAATTCGTTCATCTCTACCGATAATTAGATATAGGAAAGGATATGTTAAGCACCAACCCTTGATCTGCCTCAAAATACTCTAAAAATTGCCAAGAAACACCCATTTTATGAAAATCTATGTAAGTGCTTACTGTCTCATTGTGACCAAGCTTGAAAGACAATCAAGGAGAAACCTGGGTTGTTGAGAAATCTTATTTATTAAGTCTTGATGAAAACAGAAAGGAATTTCATCAACAGAAGCTTCCAATAATATCTTATAAGACTGAAAGGAATTCACATTTCCCAATGTTGCCCTGAGATCTTTCAGCAGAATGCGGAACCTCTTATGGCAGTCTCTATTGTGTCCATGATACAACAAGCACGGACTGCCATAAAGCAATGTCTGAAAGGCTGGAGAGAAGATGTATCTCCTGCAGTTTCCCTTCTTTATTATTACACAACTCCTTCTTTTAAAGGACATACCCTGATACAAAGTGATAAAAGCACATTGTCAGACATTTCACCATTAAAGCCTAGAATAGCCACGTCAATTACAATGGCCATCAACAGAGGCTACCACCTTGATGTGTTAAAAGGTCTTTATGGTTTAGAAAAAGTACCACTGCAAGAAGCTTCACTGCAGATGACCAATCATGTCCAAGCAGTACATAGACATCCCATTCATATCAGTGGGATCATTGTTATGCTTCATTACCTCTCTGATGGCACCATAAGGAAATTCTACACTTGCCATGGGCTTCCCTCATAGATTACAACTGATGGAGCTCAAATATGTATAAAAGCTTCACCACTCTTACCTATTGTGCCTTGATGTCTCTATAAATTCTACAAGTCACCTATATAAAGTCATACCTGTTGTATGTGTTCTATATAATAGATAATATGTAGACAGAAAATAATACAGATAATACCTGGATCTCTGAGTTTTCCAATATACTCAAGGCATTTGTCTTCTTCATACAAACACCGTATCTTCCGATCACTGACACACTCTGTCAAACCATCTCCATAACAAGAGTCGCAAATCCTTCCTTTATGCTCTTCTTGCTCCAGAGGAGCTAGAGACCAAAGGTTTATTGAAATAAAGTTAGTGGAGAAAGGTTAAAAAATACTTTGAGCATCTGATATAACCAGAAATTAGACACAAAGTAGATTGATGACTCCCATAGACTCCAAAGTACTCTGTAGGGCGCTTAGAGAAAACGTGATTGAAGGCGAAACGGCTGTTGATTTCTGTCACTCTGTTTGCGTGCAAATGATATACATAACCTGGTTTTTACAAGGGGCTGAATAAATTGAAAATTGTTATTTATATCATACATTGGTGATTGCCGTAGATTATTTTCTTTTACCTATTGTAGCTAAAGGGGCGGTCACTGATCATAGTATAGGAAGAGTGAGATACTTCAAGGAAACCATCAGAAAGCTGCTTTCGACAGATGTCACTATGACTTTATTGGTGAACTAATGACTGGGAATGCACAGGGTCATCGAGATCATTAAAGGGATATTCTCACCACATTAGTTTTATCCCCACATGATTAGCTTTAAACATGTAGGCAAAGCTATGTAGTGGCTACTACCAACTACATTGCTATTTTTGCTTCCCTTTAGAGTTAGAGCAGCTCTTATCTCCTGCTTTTTAACCCAAATTTCCCTAGATTACAGACTTAGGGCGACATGTATGAAGATCGGCGCGTCGGAGCGCCCGTTTTCACGCGACTCGAAGTGAAAGCTGTATCTCATTTATGTCGGCGCCCGAAGTACGCTCATAAATGTGGTGTAAAGTTCCCTGCGCCTCGCCAGTGTGTGAGGCGCATTTCGGAACTTAGGCGCATCAGGAATGCGCCTAACATGTCGTACGAATCGAGACAGGCTGGAAATCAATGAAAAAGCACTAAGCATGTTAGTGAATAGGAAAAATAGTTGTCTTTCAAATGAATGAATGAATAAAGAGAAATATCAAAGTTGTATAAAATCGATTTCAATGTATGGAAAAATTTGATGTTTTTAAATGAAAGCAAATATATATATAAGATCTCCAAAGAAAGAAGTATCACCTCAAAAAGGTCTTCCAATGCAGATGTTGTCCAGATGTTTTTCCTTTTTCTTTTTCGTATTTACGCCCGCAATTACGTGGGGTTTCCATAGGAATTAATTGTAAGCTAATAGACATTATTTTAGTGTCACGGGTGGTCCCGCAGCCTCCCGCCCGGCTGCGGGCACACCCTTGCTGTCACCCGTCGGGGTCCCGCGGTCCCGCCGTGGCCCGCGGGTCGGGTCCCCCGGGTTCCCCCCTTACCTGCCCGCGCTCCTGAGTCGTTCCGTCCTCCTGACCGGCCGGCGTGCGCGTGCCCGCGCCTTAGGCGCGCCGCGCAGCCCGGGTCTCGGGGATTTAAAGGGCCAGTACGCCCATTATTGGTTAAGGCTGGCAGGTGACCCTATTTAACCCTCTTCCTTCCGGGTCACCTTTGCCGGATCTTTAGTGCGTTACTGCCTTCAAAGGG
>JAODAL010020069.1:0-70413 GCA_025379985.1 Phyllomedusa bahiana
AAATAATAAAAAAATTATATATAAACAACAAAACATATATATATGTGCGCACGCATATACATATATACACACACATACATATATAAATACATAAAGCGTGGTTACATTATTAGGGACACATCTTTTGACCTTCAGAAACAATTATTGGCTCATGAGGACACAATCACCTCTCACAGGTGCCACAAACTAGATGGAAGTGCTGACATGCTTTGAACAGTCCATTTCTCTTCATCCCAGAGATGCTCTTTAGGATTAAGACCTGTGAAGGGCAGGGAAGCAAAGAAAACTTTGCTTCCTAGAACCAACTTGTGACCATACAAGCCTTGTGGCTGCTCAGTGTCCTATTGTAGAATAAAAAGCTGCCATGAGGGAATAGACTGGCAGCCACCATGCCCTACTGCCCAAATGTTCATCCATATCTATAAGAGCAGCCAGGGTGTGCCAGGAAAACTTTACCAACGTCATTATACCACCTCCACAGGCATGAATTGTTGACACTTCACAGGAACAGTTTATTAATTCATGGTGCTTGTGCCAACTTCTGGTTTCTGGTTGGCTGGAATTGTAATATAAGCATTCATCTCAGTGCTGAAAACACATCTCCCAATGTTATAATCAGATATAGGCAACATAAAATTAAATTAGACTTTAAAAAAAATAAAATAAATGCACCCGCTCTCTCCTCCCAGCCAGTCACCCCCTCCAAACCTCCAGTGGTAGCAGATTGGGCATCCGGTATCGCTCCTAAACCAGACCCGAAAACAATCAGCAAGCATGTGCAAAGGATGGTTGATGTAAGTACAATTTTGTCTGCCCGTGTGCCTCAACACCCAAATGCTATTATAGATTTCTAGCCAAGTATAACAAGTTGTTGTTTTTTTTCAGTCTGTATTTAAAAACTATGATCTGGACCAAGATGGATACATTTCCCAAGAAGAATTTGAGAAGATTGCTGCCAGCTTCCCATTTTCTTTCTGCATCATGGATAAGGACAGGTAAGATCTGTTCTATTACGGCGTAGCTAGAGACTCATAGGCCTGGATGCAAAACTTCAGCTTGACGCCATGATGACTTCTCTCGACCACATCTCGTCCCTACAAAATTTACCACACAAACAAGCTAGACTCCAAACAGTGAGTTCCCATAACCAGCTATAGGGCCCTCATTTGTGCCACTAGTAGGTATGAACACACTCCATATAGTACAGCGGTCCACAACCTTTTTTCCCACCAGGGACCGGTTTGATGCACCACAATTGTTCCACGGCCCAGTGGGGGGCGTGGTTATTAGGGGTGGGGTTATGGATGGGTTGTATGTTTAGAATCAGAAAAAAAAGCCACAATACAGTGTATACTGTGTCACTTAAGGGTATAGTATGGGGTAACCAGTATGTTATAACAACCAGTATGTTATAACAATCAGAGCAGACTGATTGTCAGCTCTGTGGGTCAGTATTATACTAATAATGCTGATCCACAGAGCTGACAATCAGTCTGCAGTAACATTGATCAGCATTATACATGTATATAATATACATATGCAATCAGCTCTGTTATTAGAGATATATGCCCCCCATAGTAATAATAAATATAAGCCTCCTGTAGTAAAGATTAATAAATATAAGCCCCCCGTAGTAAAGATAAATAAATATATGGCCCCAGCATTAATAATATATGGCCCCCAGCATTAATAATAAATATATGGCCCCCAGCATTAAGAAATATATGGCCCCCAGTATTAATAATAAATAAATATATGCCCCAGTATAAATACTTCTTTAACTAAGACCATCTGTTTAGGATTGCTTAAGAAGTGTTTGTACAACTAATTTTAACATAATACAATCCCTGCAAACACATCTCATAGGGTTACATTGTGGTGGTTGGGGAAGCCACCCTCCTTCTGAAAGTACTTAGATGCCACGCTCAACAGTGAACTTGGCCTCTAAGGCTATGTTCACACGGCTTAATTGCGGGACGTATTTCGCCCCGCAATGACGCCGTGTGTACGGGGGCGGGAGCGAGGGGTGGGGGGCGGGGGCGTCAGCTTGCCAGCCCCATAGACATGCATTATCCACGGCGGATATACGCCGTGAATAAGCAGCATGTCACTTCTCTCCCCGCTCGCCATGTTGTGCGAGCAGGGAGAGGAGACGTAATCCATAGTTCTCTATGAGAACTGTGGATTACCGTAATGACTGGGGCGTATTTCAGCCCGTAATTTGCGCAGATCGGCAGCGAATTACGGTGACTGAAATACGCGCCCAAATAAGCCGTGTGAACATAGCCTAAGAGGTTAATGTTTTCCAATCCCAGCCATCAAAGCAAAAAACTGGCTGTCAGACACCCCTCCTTCACCCAGCACAGCAAAGCCTTGCCAGCGTATTTCTGCCCCACCATCATAAGACGTAGAGCGCTCCTTAATGGGTTAAACATTTAGAATGAGTCTAGTTCTTATTTAGTTCATATCCACTCATTAAATGATTTCTTACTTTTTATTTTTTTCTTACTTACCCACGGTAGTCGGATACTCCAAGATATTAGCTAATCTGGGGCTTTTCTGTACACGTAAAGGAAATGTACTGTAAATCCAGACGTCATAATGCAAAAACAATCTGCAAAATATAAAACATGATGATTATTGCTTTATCCAGTGACTTTTCAGTGTTGGCATGGTATACGGCTCTAGTATGCATCCAGTCATTGTTTATCACCTGTTCTCAACAGGGAGGGTCAGATCAGCAGACAAGAAATCACAGCCTATTTCATGCGAGCCAGCTCAATATGTTCCAAACTAGGCTTGGGTTTCCTGCATAATTTCCAGGAGACCACCTACCTCCGCCCAACATTTTGCGACAACTGTGCTGGATTTGTAAGTATCTAATCTGAACGCCTATGACCACCAACTTACATGTACAAAATGATAAAATATGCACATTGATCGTATGGTCTACAGTCATTGAGTATTAATCCATCTACAGTACAATGTCCATTATATTGACATCATGAAGGATGCTATTAATACTTGTAGTGTCTATTATAGAGGAATTTTCAATTAAAGGGGTTGTCTCACTACAAGGATTGCTGTTTTTTATGTTAAAAATCTTGCAAAAACAAGTCACTTTGCAATATGTGTTTATTAACAGTGTCCTAGCTATTCCTAGATATTCCCTCTTGTATGTGCTGCATCAGCTCCTCAGGTCACTATAGCTACAGACCTGTTTGCTCTCTCCTGATAGGCCGCCAGCACTGGTTGCTATAGCTACAGATCTGTTCAGTCTCTCCTATATAGCCCCGAGCTATCTCGGTCTCTATAGCTACAGACCTGTTTGATCTTTCCTGATAGGCTGCCAGCACTGGTTGCTATAGCTACAGACCTGTTTGATCTATCCTGATAGGCTGCCAGCACTGGTTGCTATAGCTACAGACCTGTTCAGTCTCTCCTGATAGGCCGCCAGCACTGGTTCCCATAGCTACAGATCTGTTCAGTCTCTCCTGATAGGCCGCCAGCACTGGTTTCTATAGCTACAGACCTGTTTGATCTTTCCTGATAGGCTGCCAGCACTGGTTGCTATAGCTACAGACCTGGCTTCTACTGCAGCCTAGTAGAAGCCAGAAAACATGCTCCTGAATTCAAAATGAAACGAAGAAAACAGGACTGAGGCGAGATGAATCAATGTAGTGAGACAACCCCTTTAAGTGACCTGGTACAAGAGCATTGGCACTCTAGTTTATTTGAAAGAAATTACCATGAGACAATAGCTACAAAATGATTCATATGTGGGAATAAAAACATCTGAAAGGCTGCTTTCACACGGTGCATTTTTGATGCGTTTTTTTGTGCAGGAAGGCACAGCAATTAATGCTGTACATTGCTGCACAAAAATCACGGCAAAAATCGCTGTAAATTTGCGGTAAAATCGCGGTAATTACTGCGATTTTTGCCACAATTTTTGTGCAGCAATGTACAGCATTAATTGCTGTGCCTTACTGCACAAAAAAACGCATCAAAAACGCACCGTGTGAAAGCACCCAAAGGCATTTTTCTGGCAGTATACATTGATGGCCTATTCTTAGATTACGCCATCAACGTGTAATCAGTGAGTGGTTGACCTGGTCCATGGCTTGGTCATACCTGCCCAGCAACATTGAATGAATGCATAGAATGGAAAATCTTTCCCCCCCTTCATCTGCGAGAGCAAGGAAGCGTTCAGTAACCATTCTAGCTAGGTTGTTATTCCTGAACAGGTAACTCTCCTTTAGTTATCTAAGATATTTTAGAACATTTGGAAATATATTTTTCTAGACCACACAACCTTAAGTTGATGGTTTATTCCAACTATTGATACTTATGGTATATTCAAAGGATAAGACCTAACTTGTCTTTTAAGAGGTGGTTGGGAGGAACTACCACCTATCAGAAGAACAGTAGGTCCATGACAAAATGTTTGCGGTGGCCTAGAAACCAAGGAAGACCGAAAGCAAAAGCATGCCCGTTTGCTGATCTCTCTGAAAAGGTCTGACAGTTAGGCTATGCTCACACGGCTTATTTGCAGGGCGGCCGCTGGTAATTCACATGTCACTTATCTCCCCCTGCGGCGGATTCGCCGAGCGTGGAGAGGAGACGTAATCCATAGTTCTCTATGAAGACTGTGGATTACCGTAATGACTGGGACGTATTCCAGCCGTAATTTGCGCACTCCGGCTCGTAATTACGGACTTAAATACGGCCCATTTTAAGCCGTGTGAACATGGCCTTACAGGAAAAACTGAGTGCACTTGACTGTTAGCATAAGTAATGCAAAGCAGGTATAATGTACTACACACAACACTGACCTGATTGATTGTGGTTATCTGATGTAGATGATGTCAAAATGACTTTACGGTATATTTTTCAGCTTTGGGGTGTAATCAAACAAGGATACCGCTGCAAAGGTAAGAACGTTCATGAGATCGTTATACTATACATTTACCTGTTGTGACGTTTCATATTAATATATACAGTAGGCATGATTAAATAGCAAGACTACAGACGTGCTGAAAAGAGGAGATCACTGCTTTGTATTACTCCCATTTTCTATTACTACTATAGGCCCACACTATAGTTTGACTTAAATTACAGTTACAAATTAAAGACCGGTCCAAATGTGGCGTTTTCTTTTTTTCCTTTAGTAAATTTGTAGCAAATCAGTTCATCTAATAGACTGTCAAATGCGTGCACAGATTTGGTAGAAAATTTGCATAATTTTCAATTATTTTTATTTATTTTTTTTTATAGAATTGAGTAAATCTGTGTACTCAGACATAACGCTCACTTTTTTCCCCAAATATGAGAGTTAATAATCACAAATTTTAGCGCAGGTTTATAATTTTTTTTTTACAGTTTAGTAAATATAGGCTGTTATCTGTGCCAATGACTGACATTGCATATAAGGGATAAACTAAAACAGTCACTTCTATAGTTTCCTGTACACGGCAAACCAGGTTACAACCTCAGTGTGGGGAAACATACAAGTATCACCACACCCAGGTAGAGGCAGTCAGTGCATGTCCCATTAACCATTGTAAACTTGCATAAAGGTGCAGTTGTATTAGTATAGACTCTAGCCCTGCTGTAAAAAAAGAGGTGTGTAGCTATACCTCGATAGCATTATACTTATTATTCAGTGTTGTCCATTGTGTTTGTGCCATAGACTGCGGGATGAACTGCCACAAGCAATGTAAAGAACTAGTTGTCTTTGAATGTAAAAAAAGGTCAAAGTGCCCCTTGGGGGACAGTAGTTTGTCACCGGACCCCAGCCAGACTGACATTTCATTGGCCACGGGCAAGGGCATGACAGATGGTGAGCACATTTCTAATGGAAATAAGTGGCTTTAAATAGTTAAAATCTGTTGCCAAATCCCCTGGTCGACCAAATTTTTTTCCCCTTATTTCCACAGACTGCTTAGCAGACGAGGACACTTTTCCTTATACCAATGGGGAAGGAAATAGCCATGCAGAAATCAGCAAAGACAGAACCATTATGTTGATGGGCAGCTCTGCTCAGAAGATCTCTGTACGGTTACAACCAGCTGTAAGACATCGGGCCACACAGACAGAAGACTGCTCTTCCAGCCCTACTTTACTCATTCCTTCCATGCATCGCAGCCGTACACCCGATCCCTCATTAAACTGCAGCCCATCTCCTTGCCCCAGTCCAATGCTAATGCGCAAGCGGGCCTATGCCAAGTGGGAGAATAAGGACTCTGTCCGCAAAGCACGAGAGGAGAGACGAGGAATTAAGCCCACCACCCAAGAGTTAGAAAAAGTAAGTTTTCTATATAATAATAGAATACAATGTAGAGGACCGCAATACAAGTTGGGGAGCGGGTAGATTAAAGACCTACGGGGCCGTTATACGGCACAGTGCAAATACCGGTCGGAAATCCCAACCGGTATTTGCACTGTTTTCGTGCCGTGCACACGGCCGCCGGGGGACAGCTTTTCTCCGCGGTTTGCGGAGAAAAGCCCGTCCCCCTTTGCATAGACGTGTTCATATTCTGCCCGAAAACCAGGCGGAAGAATGAACATGTTCTAAGCTTTTCGGGCCGCCGACAGTCTGAAAAACCGCCCGATGGAAAACCCGTGCAGTGGGGACTGCTGCCCGGGTTTTCCATCAAGGTCCATAAAACAAAGTTGTCACCCAGTTTGCAGACTGTTTTCAAAACCGAAAACAGTCTGAAAAAACCCGTGCAGTGGGGACAAGGCCTAAATCATAAACTTATCTATTTTCTTCTCCCTTCACAACAGGAGAGATCGTATCTGAAGGAAGAAAACACAAGTCTGCGGATCCAACTTAAAGATGCTCAGCGAAGGATCGAAGCTTTGCGAGCAGAACTGAGAAAATACATTCTGGATAGCGAGCCTGTCGGGAAGGGATCATAGCCATTGAGGCTGGAAGCCTACGTTGCCACGTATTGTATAGATAATAGCTACTCCACTGCCTGTGGATGAGGAGGATGCTTGCAGGATTCCTACGGATAAAGCCCTGTGCCTGCTCTTTGTTGGTAGCTTAGCAGGAGATGCCTGTGTTGTACTGTATAAAGTTGCAAATGCACAGTATTCGCTCTTTCCAAGAGGCAGCTGGCAAGTCTAATAGTTCTCATTAAATATTGTTGTCGAGGAAGCCTCCCCCAGCACATTCGTATTCATGGTGCATGGATTTTGGGGTGATGACTATGGACAGGCAGTGTACACAGTCTATACTTTTTCTGGAAGAAGACATATGAGGTTTCTCTTCCCTGCACACCATGTAAGATTTGTTATCCCTGCTCTCCTGGCAGCACAGGTAGAGGGCGGCACCATGCAGGGAGGACGGGGGCGGCACCATGCACAGGTAGAGGGTGGCACCATGCACACCTAAACAACTTCGCCAATGATGAAACTTCAGAATTCATTAGATCTCGGCCTGGTCGGTAAAACAAAGCAGCACTGTATGTTTCAGGGCGTTTCGCTCCAGGTCTTTTTTGAAATCTGTGCAATTACAGTAGGTAAATTTTTAAGGACATCTGCTAAAACAGAGCACATTATAGGGATTCGCTCCCGTCTTTTGAATCGGCAACAGAGTAAAATGTTTTAAGGGCAGTCTGCTAAGGAACAGGACTTAAGGGATAGCTGCAGGAAGCAGAGATCTGGGGTGCTTTTATTTCAGAGCCTGCAAATGTGACATGGAAGGAGCAAGATAATCATGGTGAATTGAAACAGTATCTACACTAGTGTGAACTTACTTGATAGAGACTTGATAGAGTCAGCAAACTGTCTCTCTGCAGAAGTCGAGGAAAAGGAATGGAGCTTGTAGTTGCTCTCCAGCGGTGGCGTCAGGATAGGGTTGGCTTACAATAAAGATAGAAAACTGGTAGGACATCAAGCAATAAGATAAAAAGCCATATATAGCAAATATATTCAACTAAAACTTCACAATTTTACCTACTAGTGCTCCTCTATCAGTATAGGTTTTCAAATTGAGGTCAGTGTTATCATGAACTGTTAGAGGGCAAGAAATACTATTTACTATATGTTCATAGCTAGAATTGTGACCGACTATAAGACGGAAACACTTTTACTATTGGTTTTATGTCTTTAGAAACTGGATCCATTGCTGCTATGCCCTCTCTGTATTAGGTGCAGGTATTTGTGCCAATTGTGGGAATATCTCATCTACAAACTTGTAACCCATGTAAATAATGTACAGGTTTTTTTTTTATTTGTTAATATTGTCAGTTTTCTGTGTCTATTTAAATACAGTTGTTCTAAGTTTGATTCATTTCAAGCTCCAGATAGTCAAATGTTGGGTTATTGTTCCAGTTTCAGGATTTTTGTAACCGTTATTATGGGCAAGGGAGGGAGCTAGAAATATGGAGGTCACATTAATAAAAAGACA
The DNA here is from genome assembly GCA_025379985.1 of Phyllomedusa bahiana. Classification (NCBI taxonomy): domain Eukaryota; kingdom Metazoa; phylum Chordata; class Amphibia; order Anura; family Hylidae; genus Phyllomedusa; species Phyllomedusa bahiana. The sequence goes on from JAODAL010020069.1 coordinate 8,420, forward strand.
ACAAAAAAAAGAGCTTGTTTTGTAATGTTTGCTTTGTGTCTTTCATAGCTTAAAAGGGGTTTCCAGGATATATGTTTGTGATTTTTAAAATAGCACACCACTTTTTTTTTTTTTTTTTTAAACACACTCCTGTCACCTGGGATCCAGCACTGTGCCGTCTTTACCATTTGCCGACACTCCTCTCACCTGGGATCCAGCACTGTGCCGTATTTACCATTTGCCGACACTCCTGTCACCTGGGATCCAGCACTGTGCCGTCTTTACCATTTGCCGACACTCCTGTCACCTGGGATCCAGCACTGTGCCGTCTTTACCATTTGCTGACACTCCTCTCACCTGGGCAGCACTGTGCCGTCTTTACCATTTGCCGACACTCCTGTCACCTGGGATCCAGCACTGCTGCGCGTCTTGTACCATTTGTCCGAACACTCCTGTCACCTGGGATCCCAGCACTGATGCCGTCTTTACCATTTGCTGACACTCCTCTCACCTGGGATCCAGCACTGTGCCGTCTTTACCATTTGCCGACACTCCTGTCACCTGGGATCCAGCACTGTGCCGTCTTTACCATTTGCTGGTCTCCTGTTGAATGTGACCTCACTGCTGCAGCCGTCATGTGCCATGGTCCAGAGCGCTTTCTTCCGAACAGTGATGTCAGCCAACGGCACATGACTGCTGCAGTGATGATGTCCTGTTTGACAAAAGACCGGTGGAGGACAAGAATGGCGCTGCCCTGGATTACAGGTGAGAGGATTGTAAAAGTTTTCTTTGGTTTGTTATTTAAAAATTCATTTTTTTTAAAATCTGAATTGGCTTTTTTTCAAATGATGATCCACTGTTCTATAAGCATTACATGAAGTAAATGTTTCTATGTATGCTAAGGCCACATAATTGCCTCAAATCAGGACCACAAGTCTAATGACCTAAAGTAATAGCATCTATTGGATAAATGACAAGGGAAGCTCACACGCCGTGTTCACCTAAGTTTTTAGATGCGTGTTTACATGAGTCTTTCTAATGCGTCTGTTGCATCCGTTCAAAGAATCGTCATGTCAATCCTTGATCCGAAAGATGCAGTAGACGCCGTATTTAAAACTAAAGGGTGAATTCCTGCTGCAGCCAAATACGCACCAGCGTGTTGGATGCAATTTACACAGCGCTTTTGGATGAGTTTTTTGCAGGGCTGTGGAGTCGGAGTCGTCATAAAAGGCCCGACCCCAACTCCCAAATTTATTAAAAAGTTGGCCCATTGTTTGATGCAGTGCAAAGAGTAAGGGGAATTGGGTGGGGCCCAGTGTAGCTCCCTTTCCTTCAGTCCTTTAAATCACAATGAGGAGTGTAATTGATGAATGGAGCAGGCAAAGCGTACCCCACATGGGAAAAGTATTCTGGCTCCTATGATAACAAATTTCAGCAAAATTTGATTCACTGCTTTCAAAGAAGTGCAGATTCAACATTCATTACACTGACTGTGGCTGAGGCAATTCCTTTATACCCGACATTGTTAGAGTATGTTGACACGTGGCTCACCGTTTGCCCCACCAATTTTTAGTTTTTTAATGAGATGCCTTTCTAGCTGGTCATTATGGATCAGATGTGATGTCATTTATCCCAGATTGAGTGACGCCCAATACAAAATATTCCTCTGAACAAATTACGACCACTCGTACAATTTCCTCCCAGAGTTTTTGCATATTTACAATATTTTGGGGTCGATCTCTAAAAGGACATAATCCAATTAATAATATTTTTACATGACAAAGGGCAAAAATTGGGTAACAATTGCCTCATGAATGAGATGATTGATGACATAGCAGGCAAACTCCCCAGGAGATCTCTCCCATGCCACAAACTTTTCGGGGCTAATGTAATTTTATATGAAAGTTCATCTTACATCTCTATATATAAATGTAAACTTGCAAGTATTTTAGCATCTTCTTAGTTCTGCAGATTCTTTCCTGTAACTGCATTGTTACGTTTTGCTCCTAAAAATCAAAATGTTAATTTCTATTATTTTGTTAGTATTTGGGAAATCCACCTTTTGGTTTTCAATACTGCCTGAATCCTTCTGGGCTCTGGATCAGATTCAAGCACATCTTGACCAAAATCTGATCCCAGGTCTCTTCCACAAATTCCCAATGTTGGTGCAGACTGGACTTGGGTACAAATACAGCTTTTTCTTCAACTCTACCCACAAGTGTTCACAAGATCAAAACATTGTTACCCTTTTGCTTGTCAGTGTCTGTTCTACCTGAATATCTTGATTATTGTATCATAAGGTGATAAACAGCCTGATGTCACCATTTTACTACAGTAAAGTTATCACTTAAACATGCGCCGTGTATGAGGGCGTCAGGAGTCGGAGGTTTGGGAAATTGAGGAGTCGGGGCTTTGGCTTGCCGACTCCACAGACCTGGTTTTATGGATCCAAAAACGGATCCAACACCCCATGTAAACATACCCTTAGTTCAAGTCATTAAATGCATATTCTCATTTCATGACGTGATGGTATCAATAGAAAAGGTCATCACTTTATGACTGGTAGAGGTCCAACCTCAGAACTAGAGAAAAAAGGAGCCACAGTGCCAATTCTCTACTGCCCCTTTAAGTTTTTCCATCTATGGTGGAAAATAGCCACCTGCTGTGCAGGGAACCCCTATTCAAGGGAATAGGGTTGATTGCCGTTCCCAGTACAGCCAACCCTGGAACCCACAACAATCAGAAAGGGATGACCTGACAAAGCAATCTGCCATACTTTTGAGATGGGAACACCTCTTTAAACCAGCCATTGGATTTGCATCAGCAAAACACTAACATGCAACTGCCTAAATGTATCCTAATGGGCCTATTACAATACCCATAGTTTTCCCCTAATGTATTACTATATTAAGTCACCTCCTAGTTCAACAGCGGTATATGTCAAATTATATTGTACAGTGTATTCCGTTACCCCTTTTTTTTTCCCCAACAAAGTCTAAAAAACCCTCGAGACCATCCACATTAAAGGAATCCACCCCCCATCGCATTTTCCAAAATAGGACCCACAGGGGGAACATATTTTGGTAATGTTTTCCTTCATCCCTGTGCTGGGATCCATCCACTGCAACATTTTGTAAAAATTATAGGTGGCAGGATCCCTCTTATGACCTCTAGTGGGAATGCAGCCTTAGGACGCATCCCCCCCGGGATAGGGGAAAAATAACCCCTCGGTTTTCCGGCCCGGGATTTGTCCCCTTTGGACCCCTCCCCCGGCGCGGGGGGGGGGGGCTTTTCTCTCGATAGCCCTCCCATTGAAAGCACAGATTCCTCCAAAAAACCCAGGGAAAATGGTGCCTGCTCAATGTTTTGCCCGGCGTAACGCCGGCGGCAAAACCCCCCCGACGGAAAACCCCGCCGGGGGCATGCCCTAATGTACCCTTTTTGAAAACATTCTCAACCTCTTTTAAATAAACCCTTAAGGCATACAATGAGGAAACACCCATCCACGATTACCAAAAATGGCCCGCACTGTCATCATATTTTGGGGGTAATGTGTGTTCTTCATTACTTGTGCTGGGATCATACGCAAATTTTGTAAAATTACTTATCTCAGGTCCTCTATACGTTGGAAAGCACCCTTAGGACGCATCCCCACGGCATAGGAAAAATTAGAGTGCAAATACGTGCCGAAATGCGCGCCAAAGTTACCCCGTGTGAACATACCCTAAGGCAATGTTCACATGGCTTATTGCCGTCGTAATTGCAGGGACGGATTTCGCCCCGCAATTACGCCAGCTGCCGTGCAGCGGGGGCGGGGCATGGGGCCAGCAGCTCGCCGACCCCATAGACATTAATTATTCACAGCGCGTACACGCCGTAAATAATGTGCATGTCACTTATCTCCCCCTGCGGCGGATTCGCCGAGCGGGTAGGAGACTGAATCCATAGCTCTCTATGAGAACTGTGGATTACCATAATGCCTGGGACGGATTCCAGCCGTATTGGAGCGCAAATAGAGCACGCAATATGGCTGAAATCAGTCCCAGAATAAGCCGTGTGAACGAGCCCTAAGTGGAGACTTAGACTAGACAGTCTAAAAATGTATGAGATTTGTCAATAGATGCTTACACATATCTAATTTACACCATTTTTAGTTGGCTTTGTTTACACCTATCAATGCATCAAAATTTTGCCATATGCCATTACTCATTAGGCTATGCACCTTTCGACAAACCCACACCCTTTTTGGACATGGTACTGAAGCGTCTAATAAATGTGGTGTACAGCATGTATGCCAGAATTCTGCCGCAATTGCCTAAAATAAATGTGCCCAATTGCCTGCAGTTCCATAGTCCCAGCCTGTAGACAAGGGTGGGGCTGTTTCTATGGAACAACACAGACGCCTTTTTTTCTAGACTCCATCTTTAAACTTTTTATTCGAACTCTAAACAAAAGTCCCCGCTATGAAATGGGAAAGCAATGTATCAAGTTTCACTGTAAAAATTAACATAGTAAATTAAGGTTTTTACACAAAAACTCAGTAAACACGTGATACGTTGAATTTGTATGTTCTTCGAAGAGATCTGTAGTTAGGTTACTCACCATCTGTAAATCATGGCGTTTTACCTTTAAAGGGGTTGTCTCACTACAGGGATTGCTGCTTTTTATGTTAAAGATCTTGCAAAAAACAAGTCACTTTGCAATATGTGTCCATTAACAGTGTCCTACCTATTCCTAGATATCCCCTCTTGTATGGGCTGCATCAGCTCCTCAGATCACTATAGCTACAGACCTGTTTGATCTCTCCTGATAGGCTGCCAGGGCTGGTTGCTATAGCTACAGACCTGGCTTCTACTGCAGCCTAGTGGACGCCAGTAAACACAGCCCTGAATTCAAAGTGACACCAAGAAAACAGGACTGAGGTGAGATGAATCAATGTGTGAGACAACCCCTTTAAGAATAACACAATGGTAATAAGCTACCATCTACAGAGACCCTGGTCTCCAGTTATACTTTTTGTCCTCCTCCTTACATCTAATCTTGTTTAACGCAAAGGATAGAAAGATTTATGAGCGATGAGTTAAAAGGCCACCATCACCTTGTTCTAGACGTCAGTGAAGGTCTCTAGGGCGGGTCTCCACTTATCTTCTAACAAAGAGGTGCTCACACTCTTTACCTTACAGGCTCCTGATTTTCCATTCCTCACCAGCACACATGTGGACTTGCCGAGTATTTCATGCCGGATGCTTGACTAATGCACCTATAACAAAGTAAATAATAGTGGCAGCAATTAGATTTTCCACACCATTAAAACAGGGAGGACATGTTTTCAATATAGGAAACTACAGCAATGACATCACTGGAGTTTCCAAGAAGAAGGCTGTACTAACAGCAACTCTACCCTGTCCACCGAAATAAACAGCTTTAGTCGGATTAGTATGGGGCGGGGGTGGGGGGGGGACCACACATACTTATTCATTCATTTCTTGGCTCCCTGCTTCTGGCATCGCCAACATGGCCAGTGCCATCACTCCCAAATACGGTGTCGCACAGCCTTTCCAGAGTCCTGAATGGTAAGGCTGCCTACCCCGTTTCCCCAAAAATAAGGCATCCCCCGAAAATAAGACCTAGTGCATTTTTTTTAATGCAATTCAGAGTTTGGCTGCTTCTGCTGATGTTTGTGATGATATATTAGTGTATCAGTATATTAATACAGGTTGACTTTTTGTTCAACAATAAATGTGAATTCTTGTTCATGGAGGAAGAAGACATCCCCTAAAAATAAGTCTTAGCTCGTCTTTAGGAGCAAAAATTAATATAAGACACTGTCTTATTTTTGGGGAAACAGGGTAGGAACGCAGTGGTAGATGAATAGGTGGATGTAGCATAGCGGGCTACATTAAAACATATATACAAATCCATTTAAAGACAGTGACACTTCTTTCAGTTACCAGTAAGCACTTTTAATAACAGAATAAAGTTGACACAGGCAAGATTTAGATTTTCACATTCCTGCTGAATACTGTGTTATGCAGATGACTTTTACATGTAAAACTGGTGTAAAAGGTGAATATACACTTTACAAAGTTCATTACATTATTCGTTTTGTACCGATTCCTAAATCTACCAGAACTAGTCCACGTCAGCACAGCTTGCTCTAGTCATTTTCATCTTATAACATGTCCTTGCACACCATGTACTGTACAGTAATCTGATTACAGGAGTTCGGTGCAGCTGTTCAGGCGCGTCCCCACGGCACAGGACAAATACCGCTCGGTTTTTGTGCCATGCACACGGCCGCAGGGGGGCGGCTTTTCTCTGCAATTAACCCTCCCCCTTCCCATTGATATGTTCATATTCAGTCTGAAAACCCGGATGAAAGAATGAACAAGCACAATGTAAAAAGTGTCAAAGTTTGCGGCCGGTTTGCAAAACCGCAAACCTTCTGAAAAAATCGGCCGCAAACCGGTGCCGCGGGGACATGGCCTTAGAGGTATGTCGATGGGCGAGCTTGTTGACTGTCTCCAAAAACAAAGCTGTAAATGCAGTGCAGCAAACATTACAACCAGACAGTGGCATCTGTTGGTTTAAAATATCCAGTAATCCGGCGTATTTGTGGTTCTGAGGATGGCAGATTACAGAAATTTTACATACAAAGTTACTCTTTATTTAAATTTCTATATTCATTGCAATATCTTGGCATCATACAAACATACTAAATACATTACTATGACTGTATACAACGTTTGCATTAATTTTTTCCCCCCATTTTCAGACATGCATAAAAACAATGCTCTAAGTAACAATTGCTTCATTTTCACATTCTCTTATATGTACTTACATGTCAAACAGCTGCAATGAAAAAGAACTTCAAATAATTTTTATCAATCTCATAGAAAATGCATCATCTGATACCTACATACTACATACCTCCATTCACATCGGCATCAAAGCTTTTCTTATAGATGCACAATGGACCCTAATGCTGTCGGGTGTCTCCTCTTTTTAGGTAGGTTTATGAAGTGGCCTACACTACATTGGAACTGAGATGAACTGCAGTCACCTGACAGTATTTGCCATCATAACCATCACAATGAAATCAACGACAACATTAACAGAAATGTTTCTGCAGGTTCATAAAAAATCCTAATATTTATAAAAAAAAGAAAATCAATGTAGCCTTATATACAAGAGCGAGGAAAACCAAATATACAGACTTTCCTATGCTTCACATCAATATTTACTGAAACAAATTTACGGCTGGAACTCCGCCACAGATTTGCATCATTTAAGTTCACACAGCGTCTCCGTGCATCTCAATCCATACCAGGGTCATTACTGTATGCAATTATCTTCCAGAGCATGTGAATCGGGCATGAAAAGCCCCATTTATATGCACGGATGACAAAATAAGAGCAGATATTGTCCAAATTTCCACTCCTAAATCAAAACAGAGTCCCCTGCAATTCCATGTGAACTTGCCCTCACAATAAAGTCCCAATCTGCAATTTCCCAAGATCAAACACCAGGTGAACAGATTAAAGCGATGTAAGACTGGATTCACATGATAGTATTTTTCATCAACACAGGCAGTCCTCGACTTACACTTATCCGACTTACATCTGTCCCCTAGTTACAAACGGAGACTTATGGGGCATGCTGGCACTTGTAGTTCCATAGTAGCTGTGGAACGAAAAGTTCCAGCATGCCACAGCAGCACAGGAGGTGAAATCTTCTTAACAGGGGCACAGACAGCAAAACAAAATGCAAAAACCCTTCCCTGCACTATCCAAAACTAGAAAAAACCCAAACTTTTGTGCTGTAGTTACATTTAATAAATATATCTCTTCCCACTTACATACAAATTCAACTTAAGAACAAACCTACAGTCCCTATCCTGTTCATAACCCGGGGACTGACTGTATTTTTAAGCCAAAACCAGGAATGAAATGGAATTGTACCTTTCATGTTTTAGCTTTCAAATACTGCTGCGAAATACTGATCCAATTACTGCCGTGCGAACCCAGTCTAAAACCTCATGTTATCAAAACTTACTTAAGCAAACTTAACGCACAAAATTTACAATTGTTAAAAAAGCCTTCCTCGTAATACAATTTCATAATTAGAGGAGTTGTCGCAGTACTAGTAAATGAAGTTTAATAGATGGCAATTATCAAGAAGAACAACTCTGTGCGCCAAGTCTACACCATGTATGTAGTCATGCTGTTGCTGGATCTGGAGTTGAAAACAAACATGGTTTTTACCTGGTATCCATGAGGTCCATGCCATGGTACTGATCTCCTATCTGTGCCTATGATGTGCACATCTTTTTCTTATACACCAGGAGACCTCTGCATACAACCTGCATTACTGTCACCATCATAGACAAATAAGCTTATTATATGTATATATTTATTTTGTTCTACCAGCACAGGGACCCAAAAGCATGTTCTATCTCCTGCACCCTAATTTATACACACTCCAAGCTATCATTTATAGTGTGTGTGTGTGTAATATACATATTATAAATGATAATGTATATGTATATATGTGTGTGTGAATGTATATATATATATATATATATATGTGTGTGTGTGTGTGTATATATATGTATGTATGTATGCATGCATGCATGCACGTGTGTTTGTTATATATATATATATATATACATACACACACACGCATATATATATACATACACACACACACACACATATATACATACATACATGCATATATACATACACACTATCATTTATAGTACGAGACTCTCTACATGGGGCAAAGCGTTTTCCACAGCCTGCACCCCCTAGATTTTTACCCCTACTTAGACCAGTGCAGTCTGCCATACATCAGCAGTCAAATCCATTGAATAAAGCTGTGGATATCAGAAAATTATATTATGGTATAACTAACATGCTTAAAACCTAATGAGGTGTTTAGATGTGCATGTTGGAGATCTACATTACTAAACCAGATTCATAGTGAAAATCTAATTACAGGAAGCCCTCGACTTACACCGTTCCGACTTACATCTGTCCCCAAGTTACAAACGGAGACTTATGGGGCGTGCTGGCACTTGTAGTTCCATGTTCCACAGGAGATAGTAGCTGTGGAACGACAAGTTCCAGCATGCCACAGCAGCACATGAGGTGAAAATGAGGTGAAATCTTCTTAACAGGGACATAGACAGCAAAACAAATGTAAAAACCCTTCCCTGCACTATCCAAAACTAAAAAAAAACTTCTGTGCTGGAGTTACATTTAATAAATCTACCAGTTCCGACTTACATACAAATTCAACAAGAACAATCCTACAGTCCCTATCCCGTTCATAACCCGGGGACCGCCTGTTCAGCATAGCTAGAGGAGTATCATAGCCAATGCATATATCAGCCACACATGCACGGTTATACACAAGCTCTGAGAACATTTAAATGGTGACTTATGGGAATATATCATGATTTTGGATCGGCAGCAGTTGAGGTTTCACCAAACTCATCCATTAGTAGAAAAGGTGCCTGTGTTCACACAGTAGTGCCCCAACACTGCACACAGCAAGTGAACAGACCAGACACTAAACTGTATTCTTCTGACAGCAAAGAAGTCAAGGTTTATGTATCTTTATGGCACAATTCCGTATAGCCATTATTTTGGGCCTTTGTTTCTAAACTAAGATGGGCTAATGGGAGTATAGATACACACAATGCTAATCTAATACACTTGTATGTGTTCTGTCATTTTACAATTTTACACAGGTTCCCTGGATGGAAACTATAGGGCTGCAATTACATGTTGTCCATGTGAGGTCAGTCATGTTAGAACATGCAATGTAGACATATTGCAATGTTAAACCTGCATACAAGCTTCCAGGGCATTTAAAGATGGTTACACAGCGGAAGCCCATAGGCAATGTGGTTAGGTAACCAGTTCTCTGCGATATCACTCACATGAGGTCACTGAGGGTGTGTTGCTTATAAACACAGAGGGGGCCTAGGGTAACACCACTACAGCACTAAGTGATTTGTCTGACTGTACAGGCTATGTATCTTCCAAAAAAATAAAGAAATAATACCCAAGTTCTTAAAAATCCCTTCCTTCAAGGCCAATACTTCACAAGCAATATATAGGTGCAGATCTGTGGCCCCATTGTGGCCATATATCCCTGTCTGAGCATAGCTCGGATCACCCAAACTAACAGCAATATAAGAATTGATGATGCTGTTATTTTGCTTGACGAGACTCATGGGAAAATTTGTTCTTTACCACAGAGCTGGTGTTTTGTGCCGCATGGTCACTATCCTGCACTAATCGAGATTATGTGCTCTCAGGATCAGGGTGCTGGTGGCAAGATATCGAAAACAGTAAAATGCCTTAAAGGGGTTGTCTCAATACAAGGATTGCTGCTTTTTATGTTAAAGATCTTGCAAAAACAAGTCCCTTTGCAATATATGTCCATTACCAGTGTCCTACCTATTCTGAGATATCCCCTCTTGTATGGGCTGCATCAGCTCCTCAGGTCGCTATAGCTACAGACCTGTTTACTCTCTCATAATAGGCTGCCAGCACTGGTTGCTATAGCTACAGACCTGTTCTATCTCTCCTGATAAGCTGCCAGCACTGGTTGCTATAGCTACAGACCTGTTTGATCTCCTGATAAGCTGCCAGCACTGGTTGCTATAGCTACAGACCTGTTGATCTCTCTATAGCTGCCAGCACTGGTTGCTATAGCTACAGACTTGTTTGATCTCTCCTGATAGGCTGCCAGCACTGGTCGCTATAGCTACAGGCCTGGCTTCTACTGCAGCCTAGTAGAAGCCAGTAAACACGCCCCTGAATTCAAAATGAAACCAAGAAAACAGGACTGAGGTGAGATGAAACAATGTAGTGAGACAACCCCTTTAAGTCTGGCATAATATTACATGTAAGAACCAGATTATGAAACAGTCATAGAAAAGTATATAAAACAAACTTCCAAGGCAACAAGAGCTAGATGAAGACATTAACAAAATAGCATACCGTGCGTTTATTTCCTAATAGGAGGAGAACCAACTGTAGTCCCCTCTGCTCAGTCTTCTGCTCCTGGTCTGTGCTAGAAACAAGTTCCAGAGTCTCATATTTTCTGGTTTACGGAATACTAAATTCAAACAGGTTGACCACTATATGAAAAAAAAATACTTAGCAGGTTGGATAGGGGGAAAAAAAAACCCCAAAAACACACAAATCAACAACAACTCTCCTTTGAAGCCCACTCTGCACCAACGCCGCCTCTGCTCTTGGCTGATGCCGTCATGTTCATCATTCACTTGACCCTACAGCTATTCACTGGCCTCAGCCATCTCTTCTTGGATGAACGGCACATGGCCGCTGAGACCTATGATTAGCTGCAGCGTCAACAGACCACTGATCATGATGTCATTGCCAGGAGCCCCAGCAACGGCGCCGATCATGATGTCATTGCCAGGAGCCCCAGCAACGGCGCCGATCATGATGTCATTGCCAGGAGCCCCAGCAACGGCGCCGATCATGATGTCATTGTCAGGAGCCCCAGCAACGGCGTTGATCATGATGTCATTGTCAGGAGCCCCAGCAACGGCGCCGATCATGTCGTCATTGACAGGAGCCCCAGCAACAGCGCCGATCATGTCGTCATTGTCAGGAGCCCCAGCAACAGCGCCGATCATGTCGTCATTGTCAGGCGCCCCAGGAAAAGCGCCGATCATGATGTCATTGTCAGGAGCCCCAGCAACAGCGCCGATCATGTCGTCATTGTCAGGCGCCCCAGGAAAAGCGCCGATCATGATGTCATTGTCAGGAGCCCCAGCAACCGCGCCGATCATGAGGTCATTGTCAGGACCCCCAGCAACGGCGCCGATCATGTCGTCATTGTCAGGAGCCCCAGCAACAGCGCCGATCATGATGTCATTGTCAGGAGCCCCAGCAACAGCGCCGATCATGTCGTCATTGTCAGGAGCCCCAGCAACGGCGCCGATCATGTCGTCATTGTCAGGAGCCCCAGCAACTGCGCCGATCATGTCGTCATTGTCAGGAGCCCCAGCAACGGCGCAGATCATGATGTCATTGTCAGGAGCCCCAGCAACGGCGCCGATCATGATGTCATTGTCAGGAGCCCCAGCAACGGCGCTGATCATGACGTCATTGTCAGGAGCCCCAGCAACGGCGCCGATCATGATGTCATTGTCAGGAGCCCCAGCAACGGCGCCGATCATGATGTCATTGTCAGGAGCACCAGCAACGGCGCCGATCATGATGTCATTGCCAGGAGCCCCAGCAACGGCGCCGATCATGATATCATTGCCAGGAGCCCCAGCAACAGCGCCGATCATGATGTCATTGCCAGGAGCCCCAGCAACGGCGCCGATCATGATATCATTGTCAGGAGCCCCAGCAACGGCGCCGATCATGATATCATTGTCAGGAGCCCCAGCAACGGCGCCAATCATGATGTCATTGTCAGGAGCCCCAGCAACGGCGCCGATCATGATGTCATTGTCAGGAGCCCCAGCAACGGCGCCGATCATGATGTCATTGTCAGGAGCCCCAGCAACGGCGCAGATCATGATGTCATTGTCAGGAGCCCCAGCAACGGCGCCGATCATGATGTCATTGTCAGGAGCCCCAGCAACGGCGCCGATCATGTCGTCATTGTCAGGAGCCCCAGCAACGGCGCTGATCATGATGTCATTGTCAGGAGCCCCAGCAACGGCGCAGATCATGTCGTCATTGTCAGGAGCCCCAGCAACGGCGCCGATCATGTCGTCATTGTCAGGAGCCCCAGCAACAGTGCCGATCATGTCGTCATTGCCAGGAGCACCAGCAACGGCGCTGATCATGATGTCATTGTCAGGAGCCCCAGCAACGGCGCCGATCATGTCGTCATTGTCAGGAGCCCCAGCAACGGCGCCGATCATGTCGTCATTGTCAGGAGCCCCAGCAACGGCGCCGATCATGATTTCATTGTCAGGAGCCCCAGCAACGATGCTGGAATGAAGCAGGGTTCAAAAGCAAGTTTTTAGTTTTTTTTTTTCTATTTTATCTCCTCCCCGACCAATTAAGGAGTTATTTTATAATGAACCCTTCCTTTAATACACATGCAGAAGTCTGCAGCCCTACCTAACAAATACTTGCAATGTCCCTTTAATAATTCATTAAAACTTGTATGTTAAAGATAGTCATGGATTATTACAGGATAACGTCAAGCCGCACTCCTTTGTCAGTACGAACAATACCAGTCACTAATTGCTTTGCATTTTGCATTCTAAAACCTTCACGCTGCAGATACTAGAACGAGATAACTCATTCTTTCAGACTTCTAAAATACATAAAAATTATTGCAAGTCTTCGGGTATATTCACACGCCGTAATTTCAGCGAAATTACGGTAATCCACAGTTCTCATAAAGAACTATGGATTACGCCTCCTCTCCCCGCTCGTACAATACGATTGCATTGTACGCGCGGGGAGATAAGTGACATGTCAATTACTTGCGGCGAATACGCGCCTGGAGTAATGCATGTCTATGGGGCCGCCCCCTCCCCCCAATCCCATCCCGCGGGAGTATGCGCCGATCAGCGCGACTCCCAAATCACGCGATGTAATTGCGGCCATACTGTACGCGCCGCAAATACGCCGTGTGAACGTACCCTTAGCAAGGACTGACAGCAACCATGAATAGCAATGGTATCTAGATGATCAGAATTATACAGACTGTGCTTTACAGGAGGCCACAGGTTACAAGTGTCCTGTTCCCCACAAAAAAAAAATGACCATCTCCAAAGTTCATCTCCATGATGTCTTAGGTCACAAACATAGAAAAATAAATAAAGTTGTGTTGCCAAATTGAGGACCTCTTGCTGCTCCACTTGTAGTTCATTCATGATGCCTTCACCCAGAAAAAAAAAAGTTCCCAGAAGGCATAGAGCCTTTTTACATAAAACATGTCCATTTAATATCTCCTATAATTGCCTCTTCCTCCATAGCCTCCATCACCAAATCCTCCTCTGCCCTGGTAGCCTCCTCGTCCACCTCTGTTAAAATCCCTTGCACCTGTATGAAACCCTCCTCTTCCATAACCACCGCCACCTCTCCACCCTCCTCTCCAGCCTCCTCTTCCGCCATCGTCTTGCCGTTTCTGCCATGGTGGCATTTCTGGAGGTGGGGGCTCGATTTCTGAAGGCCTTCCTCCGCGATCTGGCACCCTGCCCATCAGGATCTGAGAAAAGTAAAAAAAAAAAAATACAAATGGGAATGTGTTTCCATAACTCTCCTGGTGGCTACCACTGAAGTTGGCAACTGAACCCCGATTGTGCTCAGCAATAATGGGGTTACAAGTGGTGAGGGTACGTTCATACAGCGTTTTTTAAGTACGTCTTTGGGTACATTTTACATACCCAAAGATGTATTTAACAATGTCCCAGGCAGATCTTATTGATTACAATGTAAAAAACGGATCGCCGATCACACGATATGTTTTTTACACAAGTTTTTGTATTGTGTAAAACGCGTTTGTTCAAAGTAGTGACATGTCAAATCCCCATAGGAAACAATTGGGTGCGTGTTCGAAGGCCCAAAAACGTACCACACTTTCTGGTATGTTTTTGGATGTGTTTTACGCATCCGAAAAATGTATTGGTTCCAAATTTGAATGTCTGACAATAATAGGGTTTAATTTGAAAGAAAACTTACTGAAAAATGGATCCAAGAACGCACCAAATACATATCCAAAAAACGTATTACAGATGTGTTTTTGGATACGTTTTTTGGATGCAACTTCAGACAGATTTTCACTACATTAATTAACGTATTGAAAAAACTTATCTGACACGTATCCAACACCTTGTGTGAATATACCTAACACCACTCTGATTAATATAAATTTAATTAGTGAACTCCGCGGCTTATCAACATTGATCTACACCACTGATCAGAATAATAACCCAAACATCACAAAATAAGGCAGAGTCCACACGGCTTAAAATGGGACGTATTTCGGCCCGTAATTCGTGGCATACTGCACTCATTACGGGCCGAAATCTGTCCCAGTCATTACGGTAATCCACAGTTCTCATAGAAAACTATGGATTACGTCTCCTCTCCCCGCTCAGACAATACGCCGAACAGGGGGATAAGTGACATGTCAATTATTCTCGCCGTTTATGCGTTTATGCGCCGAGAGTAATGCATGTCTATGGGGCCGGCGTAATTACGTTCCGCAATAAGCCGTGTGAACATAGCCTAAGAAGAAACATCTACAGTGCAGAAATATATTTAAATAAAAAAATAAAAACAGACTGCAGAAAAGTCAATTTCCATGAAACTGTAAAGCTACACTTACTGCTCAATGGCTGAAAGATATACTGAGTCCCATCAGCAGGCATCTCTGGCCAAAATGCTGTATGGGAAAGATAGGTAGGTGCCGGATATTAATGAGCTAATGCTCTAGGTACTAATTCACACCAGCATGCAGAAAGCCACAGTATAACACATAGGGAGAATGCCATAGATAAGGCGATGCAAAGGGTAACGCCATTCATACAGGATACACAACATGCTGAGTTACAGCCTATAGCGCCCATAATATTCAAATGGGCAGGCTTCCCAGAACTTAGAAGGTGTCCTGCACAAAATACTTGTACCCTAAGCTCCCAAGTGTTTTAGGGCAAAAAAATATAATAACATGCTGGAAAAAATATGAGGTATTAGTTGATACGGTAGCTACAGTATGCAAGCCCCGGCAAGAATGGCATTCTCCCTGTGTGTTATACTGTGGCTTTCTGCATGCTGGTGTGAATTAGTACCTAGACCATTGGCTCATTAATATCCGGCACCTGCCTATCTTTCCCATGCAGCATTTGGGCCAGAGATGCCTGCTGATGGGACTCAGTATATCTTTCAGCCATTGAGCAGTAAGTGTAGCTTTGAAGTTTTCCTTTTCCATGAAACTGTGCATCATTGGCATGAAAACACTCCGTCCCGGCTTAGAGATCAGGACAGCAAGTACAGAACTCTTACATTTTCCTTGGTGTCCTATTAAGAAATAGAGCGACCCTGCGGTGCCAGCTACAACGGGTGTTATGATTCTGCACAGAGTGAATACACAGCATATGGTAACGTCATATCATGCACATAAAACAGAGCTCAACAAATCCCAATCGCCGGGTCTCCATGGTGACTGAAAACGGAGACCTGGTGACTAAGTCTGATGTCCAGCTGCCTTGTGACACTTTCATTGTTCTGTCTGGGTAAGACGTGCATTAAAAAATAAAAATAGGACAAGTGATATGTTCATAAGCACTACAGAGATGTGTCCTCAGATTAGGGGCAGAGTAAGGCACATTCAATGCAGAACCAGGTATTAAAGGGGTTGTCTCACTACATTGATTCATCTCACCTCAGTCCTGTTTTCTTGGTTTCACTTTGAGTTCAGGGGCGTGTTTACTGGCTTCTACTAGGCTGCAGTAGAAACCAGGTCTGTAGCTATAGCGACTAGTGCTGACAGCCTAACAGGAGAGATCGAACAGGTCTGTAGCTATAGCGACCTGAGGAGCTGATGCAGCCCATACAAGAGGAGATATCTAGGAATAGGTAGGACACTGTTAATGGACACAAATTGGAAAGTGACTTGTTTGTGCAAGATCTTTAACATAAAAAGCAGCAATCCTTGTAGCGAGACAACCCCTTTAATAGCAATATGTGCACTATAAACTGTATTTTTATGGACATGGATTCTGTCTCATATAAAAAAAAAAAAACATATGCTCCCGTTGATCATTTAGGTTTTTTCCCATGTAGTAAGCATAATGGAAGCCAAACGTCGTATTAAAATACGTTTCCCTGGATTTCTGACACATATTACAGAGCATATTTTTCCAGCTGTGCAATACTGAACACATCTATTTATATGATTGCTCTGGTTCTCAGAAAACTTCTAGATAAGTAGAGCTCATTCCTGCTTCACCGCTTTAGAAAGCTGGACTGAGAATCCCTGCAGGAAATCCAAACCATTCATGAGCTTTTGGCTTCCCCAGTCGCCTGTATTTCCCGTCAGCGTGGAAAGTAAGGCTGCGTTTACACGGCAATGAACAAATACCGGTTGGATTTTCCGACGATTTGGTCTTTTTTTTGGCACGCAGGAGGACAACTTTTGTTTGCGGATTCAAGCCGTCCCCCTTCGCACCCACATGTTCATGTTCTGTCCGAAATCTGGGTGGAAGAATGACCATGTTCTAAGTTTTTCGTCATGCCGGCGGTGTAAAAAAACCATCCGGTGGAAAATCCGTGCAGTGGGGACTGCTGCACAGATTTTCCATTGAAGTCTATGGGGAGCGTTGCTTGTTGGTTTTCAGATGGTTTGTAAAACCGCAAACCGTCTGAAAAACCGGCAAATAACCCTTGACGTGGGGACAAGCCCTAATGGTCAGTCATGACTTGTGGGCAGAGGGAGCCTCCTGCTCATGGACTGTAGCTCAGTGCTATATGGGGACACCACGGCACCGGTTTGCGGCCGGTTTTTCAGATGGTTTTCGATTTTTGCAAACCGTCTGAAAAACCGGCCGCAAACTTTTACATGGGGCTCTATGGAAAACCCGTGCAGCAGACCCCAAAAAAACATTGTTGATGCTCATTCTTCCGTCCGGTTTTCGGGCGGAATATGAACATGTCAATGTGAAAGGGGAGGGCTTTTCTCCGCTTATTGCGGAGAAAAGCAGTTGCCCCGAGACCGGTATATGGCCTGTGCCGTGGGGATGAGCCCTAAGCGTGAAATGTTTCTCCTGCTTAATGCCAGAGGTTGGCTTACATACAGTATCTTATGCCTTGTGATATACAGATGCTTAGTAGTGGGCTAAAAGGCAATCAAAACACTACACACCATAACTGGTGCTCTCCATGAGGAGAGATGTTCCCCTTCTCTCAGCCACTCATTGCCTCCCACCCAGTTAAGCCAGTATCGCTCTGCTCTACACTGATGAGGGGCAAAACCCCGAAACGGTCGTATGTAGATGAGCAATATTGGCTTGACAATTATTCCCTTTTGCTTCTCAAAGATTCAGTGAAACAGAAGTAATTTGAGGATTTGTTACAACCTATAGAGGGCGCAGTGAGCTTTCCAGCTCCTTTCCCATAATGCCTTGTGATATACAGTATCTTAGTACACCCACACACAAAATCTAAAAGCGAGGCATTCCTAAAGCATTGTTCTGTGGTACAAACTATAGGAGCCAGCGACGTCCCTGCCGCCATTACATGCTGTCAATCACAGAATCTGTCTGAGAGAGCCCAGCTTCAAATATGAACAGTGAGTGAAAAAAAATCTAAATTTAATAAGTGGCAAAAGCATCCTGGATCACTTACCTTATTGACGGGGCTCACCATCTTCTCTCGGACCGAGCCACTGCTAGTACGTACTATTCTGGAGAGATCCTGTCTGGCGGCCAAGAGATGAGACACCGTGATTCCCGTTTTTGGCGTAAGGGAGTAACGAATTGGTTGGTAAACTCGTGCAATTTCATCCACCTTTGCCTAAAATGATAAAAACACTCTGCATAAATGTGTGAACCACATCATTATACAGGAGACAGAAGGCGGCAACGGAGAACAAACTGCAATTTTCCCATATATGAGAGTAATCGGTAACTTCTGGTCTGGATATTCTGAAAGTCCAAAGCTCTGAGCACAGAGTCACAGTACACCAAATATTAGGGCTCCTGGGCATCATCTTACCACAGATTACACACTGGTCCTACACGTTTGGACATCTATCCAAAAAAAGAACTTCTAGATGCAACATGTACCTTAAAAGCACGCTCCCAATTTTAAAAGGGTTCTCCCCTCTAGATACTTGCTTGTTATAAGGGTCCCTTCAAAATAAGCAGATCACAAGTGTTTCCCTCCAAGGATCTCCAGTGATCAGCGGTTGTGTTGGGAAGTCTTTAGCATCCATGTAGCGCCACCGCAGGGGAAATTAAGCATTACACGCTGCTCATTCATATCGAGGAATTGTCAATGTAACTGGAAACCGGATCAGACGAGGAAGAGACAGACAAGAGAGAAAGAGGCACAGATACTCTTCATCACCTCAGTCCACTGTGGCCAGTGATGAAGATCATAAACAGAGGACTTCCTCCGTTAATATGAAATGGTCTTGTTTCCTGGAGGAGGGATTTGCAGCAGCACTGCAAAACAGCGTTTGATAAAAGGTTTAAAGCTAAGTAAAAGAGCGTGTTACTGAGCGTGCGAGTGCGTCTTCTGTCTGAAGTGTGTCTTTGGCTTAAGTGTGCCGACTTAAAGGGGTTTTGCCAGGAAGTGAGTTCCTTACCTCTTATCTGCTCACAAGAGAATATAACCAAAGCATGCTGAGGCTGCAGGGGTGAGAGGGGGGGGGGTGTGTGAGTAGAGATTGAGGAAGCAGGTAGCATCTCTAAAGTTTACTCAAATAATAACATTACAACAGTGGATTCTCTATACAGCAGACAGACTCATACAATGCACTTTACTCCCAGTCCCTTGCAAGTTCCTTATGTTCCCTGTCATCAGAATAAGAAGTGCAAACACTTACAGTTGTGCAGCCTAAGTGATCAGCTCTGTCTGCTCCTGGTCGTGTCTAACGTAAAACTTTCAGGAAACTAAGGGGGAACTGAGCAATGGCTGTAGCTCTCACAGGCATTCACTATTTTGTAATAATCACATATATTTAAAAAGTGAGTAAAGATTCCCAATTTTGGAGGATCCCACGTCAACATTACATCGTGGCAAAACCCCTTTAAGATTGAGGGACTTTAGATTTGTTTTTGTTTTTAGAAAGGCCAGTACTGTACGGAAGTTTCTGTGTCTCTCTCTTTTGGAACATCCCCATGAGTTGCATGACTGACAATGCAGTCCAGTGCAAATCCTGTGCAATGTATGCAATCCTGGAGCATCTCTTTGAGGGCGCATACTTCTGTATGAGAGGTGTGCACACTGCACATTTTGAAGAGCCCAGATTTGGTCTAAATTAGAAAGTGGCAGAACACCGAGTTCCATTGCCAACTTGGAGAAGAGTCTGCTGCTCACTGAGCAATCACTAGTCAAGGGTAGATGCTGCGGGAGGACGGCAGCATGGAGGTGCGGGGCATGAGGCAGCTAGTGGGGTAACTGGTTTAAGCATATGTCAACGGTCTTAAAGAATGGCGAGTATATTCAGTGTCCGGTATATTAAGGCGCCGGAAGTGCGCAAATTGAGAATGTCTGGAGAAAACATCCCAGTCATTACGGTAAGATCCACAGTTCCTCAATAGAGGGGGGAGATAAGTGACATGTGAATACCTAGCGGCGTATACGCACTGCTAGTAATACTGAGCCTTTGGGCCGGGCGAGTGGTGCGGCCCCCTGTACCCCAATGGCGTATTTACGCCTGAAAAATAAAGCGTGTGAACATAGCCATAGAAAGAAGGGTAGTCGGAGAACGTGTTCAGGAGAAGGTAGGTCATGTATCTGGCACACCCCAACAAATTTGCTAGATGCAGAGTAGGGTGGATATCAGCATCAGAAGTAGCATTGCTGCCTCAGCATGACACTACATCTGTATTGCTCTCAGGTAAGATGGGGAGTAGGAGTGCAGGTCCAGGTAGACTAAGGTGCTGGTAGTCGGGGACTCAATTATAAGGGGCACAGAAAGAGCAATCTGCCACAGACCGGGAGGTCGTCGAGCAGTATGTTGTTTATCTGGGGCCCGAGTTCGACATATATAGCGGATTGGGCTGAGACAGATTGCTGGAGTGGGCTGGGTGAGGAATCCGGCTGGTATGGTGGCAATTGGCACCAATGACAAGCTTGAGGTAGGTGAACGTGTCCTAAAAAATTATTTAGGAACTTCGGCCAAAAAGGCTTATGCAAGGTCCTCCAGCGGGTAAATTATCTTTCAGAAATATAACTGTTCCACGGGCCACACCAGAGAGGCAGAGGGAGATAGATAAGTCGGCTCAAACTTGGTGTAGGAAAGAGGGATTTTTGGTTGTGGAGACTTGCTGAATTCTGTCTTGGCTAAGATCTATGCTTAGGATGGATGCACCTAAAATGGGAGGGGTACAGGCGTATTGAGGGGGAAAAAATGGACAGGATAGTTGGGGCGGGGGAGGGGGGGGGGTGGGTAAACTACAAGATAGTGTGCAAGATAGTGACAATAGAGAGCTGGAAATTCGTAATAAATCAGGGGGTGGAGTTGAGGGAGGGGGTGTAGCAATAGTGAAAAAGAACAGGGCTAAAGAATAAAAAACAAAAAATCTCTGAATTGCAGCCGACCAATGCCAGGAGTCTGACCAACAAAATAAATTACTAGACATTGTTTAGTAGCTGAAGAAAATAGAGACATAGAAGTAGGGAGATTATATGAGACAGGATGGACGAGAGCTGTACGACTGTGGCGTTTAATTGCAGGTTACATTCTATTAGGAAAGGGATCGTAAATACCGGAAAGGGCGGAGGTGTCTGTCTCTATGTAAAATCCTGTCTGAAGCCAAACACTGCGGATGAAGTATAGATAAAGGAATTGAACATCTGGAATCATTTTGGGTAGATATTCATGGGTGGTAACACAATAATAATAATCACTAATAAGAGAGTCTGCTATAGGCCCCAAATATAACAGAACCCATGGAAGATGTACTCTTGGCAAATAGATAGGCGGCTAATCAGATAATGAGGTTGTCTATTATGGGCAAACTTTAACTACCCAGGGGAAAATTATTTAGATATTGGGTGTAAACTGAAAATGCCTGTAGCTCTCGTAAAGGAAACAGGTGATTTTGTCCTAATAACTAAAGATAGATTAACCTTTCCCAATTGGTGCAGGGAAACCGACTTAGAAGAAAGGTCCTTATAGACTTAATATTCACTGTAGAGTAACAAAAGGTTCATGTTGTGGGTGACACCTAGAGAGGAATTAGTGACCACAATATAATACATTCATTTTTCCTTCAATAGGAGTTTTTTGTCGAGGGAGCCACAAAAAACACAGATTTTAGAAGCCTAATTTTTATTCTGCTTAGGAGAGGGGCTATCTAAACCGTATTGACTGGTGACAAGGAGTGTAAATATTGAAGAAACAAATAAGAAATGGGAGATCTTTAATAAATCATCTTTGTTTACCCACTGTCGAGAGGTAAATAAACTTACGGTAGAAATAAAATAAAATTAGAAACAGGACAAAACACTATGCTGGATCAACAGAAATGTAAACGGAGGTAATAAGATAACAAAAAGAAAAAGTTTTCAGCTACTCTAAAACAGGAGCGGCAGTGAAGAAGGCCCTGAAAAAGCTATAATGGAAAAAATAAAAATATGTAAAAATAATGATAAGGCAGCAAAGCTAGAGACAGAAGGATATATTGCCATAGAAAGTAAAGTAACCCCAAATTATTTTTTTAACTTAATATAAAAATAAGTAAAAGATTAACAGATGAGATGTTGGCCCTGAAAAGTAGTGAGGGAAATATTGTGGAGGGCGATGAGAAGAAGCAAACCTATTAAACAATTTTTTCTTCACTGTATGTCCCAAAGGATTGGCGCATAGCAAATATGGTGCCAACATTCAACAAGGGGTCAAAATAGTGAGAAAATTATAGGCTGTAAGTTTATCCTTGTTGTAGGTAAATGTTAGTTGAAGGTTTTCTCAGATGATTGTATCCTGAGTATCTCACGGAAGAAAAATAATGTATAACCATTACTGGCAATGGGTTGAGAGGATCAGTCTGTCAAAACTAGAATCTTCAGCATCTTCCAGGGTCTGGATATCATGAGACTTAGAGGTAATATAGAACAAGTTATGTAGTGACCAGGATTATGGAGAAGGGTCTGGATACATTTCTTGATGTAATAAATAGAACAAGTTCTAGTGACCAGGATTCTAGAGAAGGGTCTGGATTACATTTCTAGATGTAATATTAACAGGTTATAGTGACCCGGGATTTGGAGAAGGGTCTGGATTAAATTTCTAGATGTAATATATAACAGGTTGATAGTGACGGGATTATGAGAACGGGTATTGGATTCATTTCTAGATGTAATAATTAACAGGTTCTAGTGACAGGTATTCTAGAGACGGGTTGGGACATTTCTAGGTATGTAATAATAGAACAAGTTCTAGTCGACCAGGACTCCGGAGAGGGTTCTGGATTATGTTTCTTGATGTTAATAATATACAGGTTATAGTGACCGTGGATTCCTAGAGACAGGGTTGGATTACATTTCTGAGAATGTAATTAATATAAACATGTAGTATAGTGACGGGATTCTGGACGAAGGGTCTTCGGAGACATTTTAGAATGTATGAATAATATAACAGGTTATAGTGACCAGGTGCTGAGATGAAGGGGCGTTGATCCAGGGATTATTCCGGATGCCAGATGGAGTCGGGAAGGAATTTTTCCCCTAAAATGAGGAATTGGCTTCTACTTAATGGGGGGTTTGCCTTCCTCTGGATCAACACTTTAGCACAATAGGCTGAACTGGATGGATGTCTTTTCTCGGCCTTACAAACTATGTAACTAATATCTAAAATCCCACATGGAGCAAGTGTTTTATACAGCAGAAAACCCTTTTAAGAGAATTAGAAGCAGTACGATATCGCCGCTCTGGGTTTGTCAGCATGAGCATTTCTTGCAACACACCCCTCCAACCACTATCATTGCGGCGGCAGAGATTGTTTGCGATATGGACTTGTTACACAACTGTGATGCCAGTCACTATATAGATATCAGCGAGCGCTGCCATTGTGCTGATAAACCTGTTCCTCATCATTTACCCTTTAAAGAAACGGCTTTGTGGGCACTTTGAAAATAGGACTAATACACATCTGATCGTATGAGTTCCTTGCACCTGCTTGTGCTAATATATGCATCACAATGATTAGATTTACACTGCAAGTAAGATGCAACACATAATCGAAGACATCACCGGATCTTAGAAAAGACAGGGACGTGCAATTCGAAAGTAAGTACAGTTGTGCTGCCCTCATGTGGTCTTCACTTTCACTACATTACCTATTACATTGCCCCAATGTATTCCACAGCAATGTACAAAGAATATATTCACATACATCAGTCCCTGTACCCACCTGTACTTGCCAGGGCCAACTGGATAGGAAGCACTACCTGCTGCTATGTGTTTATAATGGGAGAAAACCAAAGAAACCACACAATCATAAAGACAACACACTCCAGGTAGAGGTTTGCATCATCAAGCTGTGAATCAAGCACTGGGCCGAGATACAACACTTACTTGAGTTGTCCATCTTTCTCTGCCTCTCTTCAACCCTTCCCCACTCCAAAGACTTCTATGGGCAGCATGTACCCTGATCCCTCAGTCAGCTGACTTCTATGGGCTCAGAACATTGTAACACTCATCCCTCAGAGTCAGTGGCTTTATGGGCAGCATGTAACCTGATCCGCAGTCAGCTTGAACTCTTATGGGCAGATGTAAACCTGAATAATCCTCAGTCAGCTGACCCCTCTATGGGCAGCAATGTAACCTGATCCCTCAAGCTCAGCTGACCTCTATGGGCCAGCATGTAACCTTGATCCACCTCAGTCAGCTGACTCTTTCTATGGGCAGCATGTAACCTGGATCCCTCCAGTCAGTGTGACTTTTCTAATGAGGCAGCATGATAACTGATCCCTCAGTCAGTGACTGACTATATATGGGGCAGCCAGTGTAGTGACCTGTGATACCTCAGTCAGACGAGACCTCTATGAGACGCAGCAACCTATGAGATCCCTCTCAGTCCAGCGACCCTTATGGTTTCATGTAACCTGATCCCTCAGTCAGCTGACTTCTATGGGCAGCATGTACCTGATACCCCTCAGTCAGCTGACTTCTATGGGTCATATGTACACCTGATCCCTCAGTCAGATGACTTCTATGGGCAGCATGTAACCTGGATCCCTCAGTCAGCCGACCTCTATGAGCAGCCAACCTGATCCTATGACCAGTCAGCTGACCTCTATGGGTTGCATGTAACCTGATCCCCTCAGTACAGCTGACTTCTATTTGGCAGCATGTAAAACCTGATCCCTCTGGTCAAGCTGAACTTCTTATGAGGAGCATGTAAACCTGATACCCCTTTGTCAGCTGACCTCTGATGGCAGCCAATGTAACCTGATCCCTCAGTCAGTGACCACTATGGGTAGATGTAAACCACTGATATCCTCAGTCAGGCGAACTCCTCTATGAGCAGTAGATAAGACCCTGATTCCTCAGTCAGCTGACCTCTATGTGTTAAGCAGTTACCTGATCCCTCAGTCGCTGACTTCTATGGGTCAAGCATGTAACCTGATCCCTTCTAGTCAGCAGACTTCTGTGTAGGCCAAGCATGTAACCTTGATCCCTCAGTCAGCCGGACCTCTATGGGCAGCTTGTAAACCTGATCCCTCAGTCAGCGACCTCTATGGGTAGCATTTAACCAGATCCTCAGTCGCTGACCTAAGTATATGGGTAGCATGTAACCTGATCCCAGTGTCAGCTTGACTGGGGCAGAGCTATGATCCCTCAAGTCAGCTGACTTACTATGGGCAGCATGTAGAGATCTCGATCCCTCAGTCAGTGAACTTTCTGTGGGCAGCATGTAACCTGATCCCTCAGTCAGCTGGACTTATATGGGCAGCATGTAACCTGATCGCTCAGTCAGCTTGACCTCTGTGGGCAGCATGTAACCTGATCCTCAGTTCAGCTGACCTCTATGGGTAGCATGTAACCTGATCCTCAGTCAGGGCCGACCTCTATGAGCAGCAAGACCTGATCCTCAGTCAGTGACCTCTATGGGTAGCAAGGTAACTGATCCCCTCCGACAGCTGACTACGAATGGGTATAGCATGTAAACCTGATCCCTCATTGTCTAGATGACTTTCTATGAGAGAGACAGCTGTTATATATCATCCCTCAGTCAGCTGGCTTTTGATGGGCAGCAATGTAACCTGATCCCTAGTCAGCTGACTTCAGTCTTGGGGCATGGAGAGTGGACGTCTATGGAAGCAGTAACGCTCTGATCCCTCACGTCAGCTGACTTATCTATGGGCAAGCATGTAACCTCTCTCAGTCAGCTGCTTTTATGGGCCAGCATGTAACCTGATCCCTCCAGTAGCTGACTTAATTATGGGCAGCATGTACTGATCTTCTCAGTCAGCTGACATTCTATGGGATCGCATGTAACTCTGAAGTCCCTCAGTCATGGTGACCTCTATGAGAGTAGCATGAGTAACCTGATACACTCAGGCAGCATAGACCTCTATGAGCAGCAACCTGATCCCCTCAGTCACTGACCTCTATGAGTGGAATGATAAAACATGTGATCCCTCATAGTCAGCTGGACTTCTAAGGGCAGCATGTAACCTGATCCTCAGTCAGCCGACGGATGTTTATGGCAGCATGTTACCTGATCCCTCAGTCAGCTGATTCTATAGGGCAAGCATGTTAACCTCATCCCTCAGCAGCTGGCTTTTTGAGGCAGCAGAGAGAGAGTCCGTCCGTCAGAGGCAGCTGGTTATGGAGCATAGAGAAGACCTGATCCTCAGTCAGCTGACTTCTATTGGGCAGCAGTAACCTGATCCTCAGTCAGCTGACTTCTAATGGGCAGCATGATAACCTGATCCCTCAGGTCAGCTGAGCTCTATGAGAGCAGCATGTAACACTGATCCCTCTCAGTCACGCCGACTCTATGGGTAGCATGTAAACCATGATCCACTCAGTCAGCCGACCTCTATTGGGGCAGCATGTTACCTGATCCCCTCAGTCAGCCGACTATCTGATGGGCAGATGTCAACCTCATCCCTCAGCTCACTGGCTTTTATAGGGCAGCAATGTAACTTGATCCCTCAGTCAGCTGACTTCTATCTGGGCAGATGCTAAAACATGTCCTTCAGTCAGCTGACTTCTATGGGCAGCATGTAACTGATCCTCCTCTAAGTCAGCTGACTTCTATGGGGAGCATGAACCTGATCCCTCAGTTAGCTGAACCTCTATGGAGCAGCATGTAACTGATTCCTCAGTCAGCTGACCGCATGGGCATCATGTAACCTGATCCTGAGTCAGATGACTTCCTATGGGCAGCATGTAACCTGATTCCCTCAGTCAGCTGAACCTACTTATGGGCTCAGCATGTAACCTGATCCCTCAGTCAGGTGACCTCTATGGGCAGTGTAAACCTGAATATCCCTCAGTCAGCCACCTCTATGGGCCGCATGTAACATGATCATCCTCAGTCAGCGACTCTATGGGCATAGCATGTAACCTGATCCCTCAGTCAGCTGACCTCTTATGGGTAGCATGTAACATGATCCCTCAGACAGTGATTTTATGGGCAGCATGTAACCTGATCCCCTCAGTCAGCTGACCTCTATGGGCAGCATGTAACCTGATCCCTCAGTCGGCTGACTCTACTGGGCTCAGCATGTAACCTGATCCCTCATGTCAGCCTGACCTTCTCATGGGGCAGCGTGTATACCATGGGGTCTCCTCGAAACTACGGCCGCGGGCCGCATGCAGTCCGCCGAGGATTTTTATCCGGCCCGCCGCTGCCACCTAGCGGCACTAAGTGGTGGCAGCGGCAGAGCCGACAGTCTTTAAGTTGCTGTGTACTATATAAGCTGAGTCCTAGCAGTCGCGCTGCCTCACATCACTAGGTCACGTCCACAGACAAATGAATGGGAGGTGCTGAGGGCATGGTTGAAGGTAATATAGAAAGTCCTTGCGAGCCACTCGTACAAGCACGGGACCAGCTTCGGGGGTGGACACTCTGCAACGCAAGGGATACGTGCCTTGGGGCGGACAACTTACAATATAGGAGCGTGTTGTGGAGTGGCAGACGGGACGGACACTGTGCAGGTATACGAAAGAATGTCCGCCTTCTGCCATCTCACAGATCACTCCATATATTGTCAAGTGTCTCCGCCCTCAGGCACCTTCCGTCCGACTGCAGTGAGTACCCATCCCTCCCCCCAACAGTCGTCCCACGGCGATGCCGACTATCACCCACCGCCGATCTTTAGGGGTATAAGTCGATTACGATCACTAAGGTACCAGCTTAGGACCTTGTAGCCGAACGGTGATTGACAAATGGTGCCGGACGATAACTGTTTCTGCTGTCTGCCGGACGCACATACAGATGCTTCTGTGGAAGTGCGTGGGGGATCTCCGGCTAATGCAGAGTACTCGGTGAGGTGCAGGAAGGATGCGCCTCACCGAAGTCCACATCCCAGCACAAGGCGGTGTCAGAGTCAATCACGCTGCGGCGCGGGCCTAGTGACGTCCGCGACGAGAGAGCAGGCCCGGAGCAAGCGACAGCATGCGAGGAGCCAGGGTCAAGTGAGTGATGTCAGTTTTATTAATTGTATTTATAATGATATCCAACACCTGCTGGGGGCACCAACTCTACCTACAGACCTGTAGGGGGCCCCAACTTACCTAAAGACCTGCTGGGGGCCCCAACTGACTACCTACAGACCTGCTGGGGCCCCAACTCTACCCTACAGACCTGCTGGGGGCCCCAACTCTACCTACAGACTGCTGGGGGCCCCAACTCTCCCTACAGACCTGCTGGGGGCCCTAATTCTACCTACGACTTCTGGGGCCCTAATTCCCAACCTGCGGATCTCTCGCTGTGGGGCCCCAACTCTACCTACAGACCTGCTGGGGGCCCTAATTCTACCTACGTCTGCTGGGGGCCCTAATTCTACCTACGTCTGCTGGGGGCCCTAATTCTACCTACGTCTGCTGGGGGCCCTAATTCTACCTACGTCTGCTGGGGGCCCTAATTCTACCTACGTCTGCTGGGGGCTCTAAATCTACCTATACCTGCTGGGCCAATAATAAATTGGGTATCACTGTAATTGTATCGACCCACAAAGTAAAACTTCTTATTAAAACTATATTCCGGCCCTCCAATGGTCTGAGGGACTGTGAACTGGCCCCCGGTCTAAAAAGTTTGAGGACCCCTGATGTAACCTGATCCCTCAGTCAGCTGACTTCTATGGGCAGCATGTAACCTGATCCCTCAGTCAGCTGACTTCTATGGGCAGCATGTAACCTCATCCCTCAGTCAGCTGACTTTATGGGCAGCATGTTACCCGATCCCCTCAGTAGCCGCCCTCTAGGGCAGATTAACCTGTTCCCGTCAGACCGACTCCCATGGGCAGCAATGTAACCCTGATCCTCCAGTCAGCCGACTTCCATGGGCGGGCATGTAACCGGGATCCCTCATCAGCCGATTTCCCATGGGCACATGTAACCTGTCCCTCAGTCAGCCGACTTTCCATGGGCCCAGCATGTAACCTGACCCCTCAGATCAGCCGACTTCTATGGGCAGCATGTAACCTGATCCCCAGTCAGCTGGCTTTTGGGCAGCATGTAACCTGATCCCCAGTCAGCTGGCTTTTAATGGGCAGCATGTAACTGATCCCTCAGTCACGACCTCTATGGGCAGCATGTAACCTGATCCCTCAGTCAGCCGACCTCAAATGGGCAGCATGTAACCTGATCCTCAGTCAAGCCGCCTCTATGGGCAGCATGTAACCTGATCCCTCAGTCAGCCGACCTCTTATGGGCAGCATGTAACCTGATCCCTCAGTCAGCTGACACTCTATGGGCAGCATGTAAACCTGATCCCTCAGTCAGCTGACCCTATGGGCAGAAATGTAACCTGATCCCTCAGTCAGCTGACCTCTATGGGCAGCATGTAACCTGATCCCTCATTCAACTGACCTCTATGGGCCATGAATTGTACCTGATCCCTCAGTCAGCTGACGTCTATGGGCAGCATGTAACCTGATCCCTAAGTCAGCAGACTTACATTTGCAGCATGTAACCTGATCCCTCCGTCAGCCGACTTCCATGGGAAGCATGTAACCTGATCCCACCGACAGCCGACTTCCATGGGCAGCATGAAACATGAGCCCACCGCAGCCGACTTCCATGGGCATGCATGTAACCTGATCACCCCGTCAACGCTATTCCATTGGCATCATGTAACCTGATCCCTCCGTCAGCGACTCTGGGCAGCATGTAACCTGATCCCTCACGTCAGCCGACTTCCATGGGCAGCATGTAACCTGATCCCTCCGTCAGCCGACTTCCATGGGCAGCATGTTAACCCTGATCCCTCCGTCAGCGACTTCCATGGGCAGAAATGTAACCTGATCCCTCCGTCAGCCGACTTCCATGGGCAGCATGTAACCTGATCCCTCCGTCAGCCGACTTCCATGGGCAGCATGTAACCTGATCCCTCAGTCAGCCGACCTCCATGGGCAGCATGTAACCTGATCCCTCAGTCAGCTGGCTTATATGGGCAGCATGTAACCTGATCCCTCAGTCAGCTGACCTCTATGGGCAGCATGTAACCTGATCCCTCAGTCAGCTGACCTCTATGGGCAGCATGTAACCTGATCCCTCAGTCAGCTGACCTCTATGGGCAGCATGTAACCTGATCCCTCAGTCAGCGACCTTATGGCAGCATGTAACCTGATCCCTCAGTCAGCTGGCTTGTATGGGCAGCATGTAACCTGATCCCTCAGTCAGCTGGCTTTTATGGGCAGCATGTAACCTGATCCCTCAGTCAGCTGGCTTTTATGGGCAGCATGTAACCTGATCCCTCAGTCAGCTGACTTCTATGGCAGCATGTAACCTGATCCCTCAGTCAGCTGCCCTCTATGGGCAGCAATTAACCTGATCCCTCAGTCAGCTGACTTCTATGGGCAGCATGTTACCTGATCCCTCAGTCAGCTGACTTCTATGGGCAGCATGTTACCTGATCCCTCAGTCAGCTGACTTCTCTGGGCAGCATGTAAACTGATCACTCAGTCAGCTGGCTTCTATGGGCAGCATGTAACCTCATCCCTCAGTCAGCTGACTTCTATGGGCAGCATGTTACCTGATCCCTCAGTCAGCTGACTTCTATGGGCAGCATGTAACCTGATCCCTCAGTCAGCAGACTTCTATGGGCAGCATGTTACCTGATCCCTCAGTCAGCTGACTTCTATGGGCAGCATGTAACCTGATCCCTCAGTCAGCTGACTTCTATGGGCAGCATGTTACCTGTTCCCTCAGTCAGCTGACTTCTATGGGCAGCATGTTACCTGATCCCTCAGTCAGCTGACTTCTCTGGGCAGCATGTAACCTGATCCTTGAGTCATCTGTCTTCTTTGGGCTGGTTGTTTCGTGATCACTCTTTCAGCTGAGCTCTATGGGCAGCATGTAACCTGATCCCTCAGTCAGCTGGCTTTTAAGGGCAGCATGTAACCTGATCCCTCAGTCAGCTGGCTTTTATGGGCAGCATGTAACCTGATCCCTCAGTCAGCCGACTTCCATGGGCAGCATGTAACCTGATCCCTCAGTCAGCCGACTTCCATGGGCAGCATGTAACCTGATCCCTCAGTCAGCCGACTTCCATGGGCAGCATGTAACCTGATCCCTCAGTCAGCCGACTTCCATGGGCAGCATGTAACCTGATCCCTCAGTCAGCTGACTTCTATGGGCAGCATGTAACCTGATCCCTCAGTCAGCTGGCTTTTATGGGCAGCATGAAAACCTGATCCCTCAGTCAGCTGACCTCTATGGGCAGATGTAACTGATCCCTCAGTCCGCTGACTTCTATGGGCAGCATGTTACCTGATCCCTCAGTCAGCTGACCTCTATGGGCAGCATGTAACCTGATCCCTCAGTCAGCCGACTTCCATGGGCAGCATGTAACCTGATCCCTCAGTCAGCCGACTTCCATGGGCAGCATGTAACCTGATCCCTCAGTCAGCTGACCTCTATGGGCAGCATGTAACCTGATCCCTCAGTCAGCTGACTTCTATGGGCAGCATGTAACCACATCCCTCAGTCAGCTGACTTCTATGGGCAGCATGTAACCTGATCCCTCAGTCAGCTGACCTCTATGGGTAGCATGTAACCTGATCCCTCAGTCAGCCGACCTCTATGAGCAGCAACCTGATCCCTCAGTCAGCTGACCTCTATGGGTAGCATGTAACCTGATCCCTCAGTCAGCTGGCTTTTATGGGCAGCATGTAACCTGATCCCTCAGTCAGCTGACCTCTATGGGCAGCATGTAACCTGATCCCTCAGTCAGCTGACTTCTATGGGCAGCATGTAACCTGATCCCTCAGTCAGCTGACCTCTATGGGCAGCATGTAACCTGATCCCTCAGTCAGCTGACCTCTATGGGCAGCATGTAACCTGATCCCTCAGTCAGCTGACCTCTATGGGCAGCATGTTACCTGATCCCTCAGTCAGCTGGCTTGTAAGGGCAGCATGTAACATGATCCCTCAGTCAGCTGGCTTTTATGGGCAGCATGTAACCTGATCCCTCAGTCAGCTGGCTTTTATGGGCAGCATGTAACCTGATCCCTCAGTCAGCTGACTTCTATGGGCAGCATGTAACCTGATCCGTCAGTCAGCTGACTTCTATGGGCAGCATGTAACCTGATCCCTCAGTCATCTGACTTCTATGGGCAGCATGTAACCTGATCCCTCAGTCAGCTGTCTTCTATGGGCAGCATGTAACCTCATCCCTCAGTCAGCTGACTTCTATGGGCAGCATGTAACCTGATCCCTCAGTCAGCTGACTTCTATGGGCAGCATGTAACCTGATCCCTCAGTCAGCTGACCTCTATGGGCAGCATGTAACCTGATCCCTCAGTCAGCTGACTTCTATGGGCAGCATGTAACCTGATCCCTCAGTCAGCTGACTTCTATGGGCAGCATGTAACCTCATCCCTCAGTCAGCTGACTTCTATGGGCAGCATGTAACCTGATCCCTCAGTCAGCCGACCTCTATGGGCAGCATGTAACCTGATCCCTCAGTCAGCCGACCTCTATGGGCAGCATGTAACCTGATCCCTCAGTCAGCAGACCTCTATGGGCAGCATGTAACCTGATCCCTCAGTCAGCCGACTTCCATGGGCAGCATGTAACCTGATCCCTCCGTCAGCTGACTTCAATGGGCAGCATGTAACCTGATCCCTCCGTCAGCCGACTTCCATGGGCAGCATGTAACCTGATCCCTCCGTCAGCCGACTTCCATGGGCAGCATGTAACCTGATCCCTCAGTCAGCGGGACTTCTATGGGCAGAAATGTAACCTGATCCCGTCAGTCAGCCGCCCTCTATGGGCAGCATGTAACCTGATCCCTCAGTCAGCTGACCTCTATGGGCAGCATGTAACCTGATCCCTCAGTCAGCTGACCTCTATGGGCAGCATGTAACCTGATCCCTCAGTCAGCTGACCTCTATGGGCAGCATGTAACCTGATCCCTCAGTCAGCCGACTTCCATGGGCAGCATGTAACCTGATCCCTCAGTCAGCCGACTTCCATGGGTAGCATGTAACCTGATCCCTCAGTCAGCCGACCTCCATGGGCAGCATGTAACCTGATCCCTCAGTCAGCTGACTTCTATGGGCAGCATGTAACCTCATCCCTCAGTCAGCTGGCTTTTATGGGCAGCATGTAACCTGATCCTCAGTCAGCTGACCTCTATGGGTAGCATGTAACCTGATCCCTCAGTTCAGCCGACCTCTATGAGCAGCAACCTGATCCCTCAGTCAGCTGCCCTTCTATGGGCACATGTAACCTCATCCCTCAGTCAGCTGGCTTTTATGGGCAGCATGTAACCTGATCCCTCAGTCAGCTGACCTCTATGGGCAGCATGTAACCTGATCCCTCAGTCAGCTGACTTCTATGGGCAGCATGTAACCTGATCCTTCAGTCAGCTGACTCTATGGGCAGCATGTAAACCTGATCCCTCAGTCAGCCTGACCTCTATGGGCAGCATTTAACCTGATCCCTCAGTCAGCTGGCTTTTATGGGCAGCATGTAACCTGATCCCTCAGTCAGCTGGCTTTTATGGGCAGCATGTAACCTGATCCCTCAGTCAGCTGGCTTTTATGGGCAGCATGTAACCTGATCCCTCAGTCAGCTGACTTCTATGGGCAGCATGTAACCTGATCCTTCAGTCAGCTGACTTCTAATGGGCAGCATGTAACCTGATCCCTCGTCAGCTGACTCTATGGGCAGCATGTAACCTGATCCCTCAGTCAGCTGACCTCTATGGGCGCATGTAACCTGATCCCTCAGTCAGCTGACTTCGATGGGCAGCATGTAACCTGATCCCTCAGTCAGCTGCCTTCTATGGGCAGCATGTAACCTGATCCCTCAGTCAGCTGACCTCTATGGGCAGCATGTAACCTGATCCCTCAGTCAGCTGACTTCATGGGCAGCATGTAACCTGATCCCTCAGTCACCCTGACTTCATGGGCAGCATGTAAACCTCATCCCTCAGTCAGCTGACTTCTATGGGCAGCATGTAACCTGATCCCTCAGTCAGCAGACCTCTATGGGCAGCATGTAACCTGATCCCTCAGTCAGCCGACGTCAATGGGCAGCATGTAACCTGATCCCTCAGTCAGCCGCCCTTTCTAATTGCAGCATGTACCTGATCCCTCAGTCTGAGCCGACTTCCATGGGCAGCAGGGTAACCTGATCCCTCAGTCGCCGACTTCCATGGGCAGCATGTAACCTGATCCCTCAGTCAGCCGACTTCCATGGGCAGCATGTAACCTGATCCCTCAGTCAGCTGACTGTCCAATTTGCAAACACAAAATGGATTTCAGCAAGGTTTTGTTTTTAAGTGAATAATAAGTCTACAAGGAAGGGATGTGCAGGAAAGAAGCCTGATAATTGAAGAAGGAAGCATTTTTCTCCAATAAAATACATGACAAGGTGTCTGTTCGAGGCCGTTCACACAGCGTTTGTGGATCCGTGTTGGATCCGAAAATCGCATCCCAAATCGCTGCAGCGATCGGATCCAACACGCAGCTGCGTGTTGGATGCAGCAGGATGGCACCATATAGTTTATTATAGGGCTCCTGCTGCGTCTTTCGGACCAAGAACTGACATGTCAATTCTTAGGACGGATCCGAAAGACGCAGTGAGACACATCGGCAATCACCCATGTGAACGCTGATGCACGTTTCATATTAAAATCAATGTAAAACACACTGCTGTTTGTAAGATGCTGTCTAGGGTCCGACAGATGGATCCAAACACGTATTGAAAAGCGTATGTGCACCCGGAGTCAACACCCCGTGTGGACCTACCCTTATGCTCATGAACAACCAACAAAATTAGGGCAAACAATACTATAACCAAAGGGTAAATATGCTAAACAAACCAACTCCATACACGGGTTGGCTTAGTATGCACTATGGTTTATATTTTTTATTATTGTGCATATACATCTTAATGTGCCACTCTGTTTCTTCCACTTCATTGTCGCTTTTTCCTTAACATATATCCAATGTTAACTATAAGGACATGTTCACATGGCTTATTCGCGGTGTAATTGCGGGACGGATTTCGCCCGCAATTACGCCGAGTGCTCGGCAGCGGGGGCGGGGGGGGGGGGGGGGGGGGGCTGGCAGCTCGCCGGCCCCATAGACATTCATTATTCCGGCGCGTATACCGGCGAGCGGGGAGAGGAGACGGAATCCATAGTTCTCTATGAGAACTGTGGACTGCCGTTATGACTGGGACGTATTTCAGCCCGTAATTTGCGCAGGACGGCGCGAATTACAGGCTGAAATCCGTCCCAAAATAAGCCGTGTGAACATGGCCTAACTTTTATCCAAAAACAACATTGTCGCGCAGCATCCCCTCCACCCGCCATCTTTAGACCACGATGTCTAACTTTCCAAGATTACCACTCAGTTTCTCCATAAAATAATGAGGAATATTTAAAGGGTTCAATGTTGTCCATAATCTCCTGTGTGTTGCAAGTTCCAGCAATAAAATCTTTCCATTTTCTGAGAAAGCCTCTTGTCGTTTTTTTCCTTGTTTCTTTCGGTGTCAAGCTTTTCAAGGAAAAGCAACTGCTTCAGGGTTAATTTTACCTCACTTAAAGAGAACCTGTCACATAGATTATGCCCCCCTTGCTGAGGACAGCACAAGCTAGTGTCAGACCTGCTGTTTCCAGCGCCGTGTCCCTTAGTTTGTAAGATGCTGTAGTTTTCGTGTATTTAATGCTCAAATCTGCAGTTTTCAGCCAGAAGAGTCATTCGAAGAGTCCTTCAGAGAGTCAGTTTTTTTCAAACCCCGCCCACATGAGGATAGCCGCGCCCACCTCAACTGACAAACCTATTACTTTGAATAGGTAGAAACATGTGAATAACTGTCAGTGGGCAGAGCTAGACTTTGGTGGGTGGAGCTAACACCTATTCATGAATAAGATTTGAGGGGTAAATGCTCTAAAACTGCTGCATGTTACAGAATAAGGGACACAGCGCTGGAAACAGCAGGTCTGACACTGGCTTGTGCTGCCCTCAGCAAGGGGGGCACAACCTATGTGACAGGTTACCTTTAAGCCCGGGGGAATCTCCTCTAGCCAACGTCTGAGTATGATGCGCTTGGCGGCCAACAACGCCAGGTGTATCCCTTTATCGTTGATCGCTCTATCCTCCTCCTCCCTCGCTTTGGGTCTTAATATATACTGAAAAATACAACTTTGTGGTTCTAGAGGAACCTTAAAGTCCCACTACTCCTCTATAAACCCGATTATTTCCCCCCAGAATTTCTTTATGTGCGGACAGCCGCAAAGACAATGTAATAGTCCGGCTTTCTGCATGCCACACTTAGGACATGCCATGAGGTAATTCACCCCTTGACTGTTTTTATCGAATGGGATGTTAAAGGCATAAATAACCCTAGGTGCCATTTTAAATTGGGTTTCTCTCCAAACCTCGCTAACAGTGGCCTTTCTCTCCAGTTCCAGACCCTTCAGAATTTTGTCAGTTATTTCTGCATCATTAAAGGGGTTTTGCCAAGAAGTCAGTTCCTTACCTGTTATCTGCTCAGCAAAAAAGATAAACACAGCATGATGAGTCACTGGGGAGAGGGAGGGGGTCTGAGCACAGACAGTGGCAGGGATGGTCTACAATGTTTACACAAATAATTACATTAGAACCAGTGGATTCTCTATACAAAAGACACAGACTCATTCACTGATTTTTCTCCCCAGTCCCTTGCAAGCTCCTTTATGTTCCCTGCCATCAGATAAGAAGTGCATACAACGCAAGCCCGGCCAGATCAGCTCCTGGTCATGTCTAATGTAAACTGTCAGGTAACTAAGGGCATGGAAAGAAAGCTGTAGCTCTCGGAGGCTTCACATTTTGTAATCACATATATTTGGAAAAGTTATTAAATACCCATTTTGGAGGATCCCACGTCAACATTACATCGTGGAAAAACCCCTTTAACAACTTCTTCCCATTTTTTAAAAACTGTCAATGCTGTCCCCCTAGCGGTCCATGCCAATAAGTTGAAGATCTTAGATAAAATAGCATACCCGTCAGTTATTCTCATGATTTTAGAGAATTCTTACGGATCTTCCAAACTAACAAAATTGGCCAGTTTAGCCATGACAAAATTTTTAATTTGCAGGTATTGCAACACCTGACCCGCTCCAAGCCCGAATATGATTTATACCATGTAGCAGCTCATAAGATTATTGCTCGGCCCCTCAAGCAGATTATCCCTCGCCTGCATGTCATCTTATACCCAAGGAGTCATGATGTGTAGCACTATACCTATCCAAGCTGCTTGAAGCATTGTGCAAGTATATTTCCACCACATACATCCCACATGACAGCTTCACCCACCTTAGCTCTATCAGACCATCCAAATGATTGCACGGTCACATCCAATCGTTTTATTAACATTCGGCGGCGACACTCGTATTCTTTACAAAGAGCTTCATTTATTTTCTCCAGATGATCCTATAGCAAAAGAGGAACACTAAATACCAAAATATATTATGATATTTCACATTTCAGTTAAGTACACGGACTCAAAGGCGTCATTATAACGCTGCTCCTGAAGCGGACGCCCTTCACCTCACCTCTCTAATGACCAACAAGACAGAAAGTCGTATTCTAGCAATGCTGAGTTCTTCATTCAGGTATAACACAAATACAGAGCCAAGGACTGGTAGAGAAATCCACAATTACTAAATCTGCCTTATAGGATGTGAGGACTGTGTCTACCTCCATAAGTCTTTGATTTAGATACATACCCTAAGGGGTTTTCTTCTATAAATCAGACAGGAAAATGAAAATAAGTCACGGTATGCTCCATATACTCTGAAATCCTCTCTAATAAGGCACCAAAGAGGCAGGTGGGACTCCATACCACCCCATGCACTAAGCTCTGCTGTGCACATGAAGCCTAATTATGGATGACATGTTAGCTTACTTCTGTATGATCATTTGAGCTTTCCATGGATTTGTATTATACATTTTATATTATATATATAATATATATATATATATATATATATATATATATATATATATATATATATAAATACATAAATATACACACACATATATACACACATACATACATATAAATACATACACACACACCTAATCTAACAAGTACACAGAAATTTAGTTGCTTTCTCACCAGCTGTTGGGCATTCAGATCCACATTAAGCAGTGACTGGTCAATTCTGGCAGCCTTCGCTTTTGGTAAAAGTTCAGTAACCTGAAAACAATGGAAACATTTGGATTAAAAGATTAAAAAATTGCTGATTTGAACATAAAAATCAGTCGATGCGACCTTATGTGCTGTGAAAAATCCCATGTAAACAGGTATGGTCTATAGTCACCTCCGATCCCTTAAAGTACAGGCAGTCCTCGACTTACACCGTTCCGACTTACATCTGTCCCCTAGTTACAAACGGAGACTTATGGGGCATGCTGGTGCTTGTAGTTCCATGTTCCACAGCAGATAGTAGCTGTGGAACGACAAGTTCCAGCATGCCACAGCAGCACATGAGGTGAAATCTTCTTAATAGGGGCACAGACAGTAAAACCAATGTAAAAACCCTTCCCTGCACTATCCAAAACTATAAAAAGAAAACTTTTGTGCTGGAGTTATATTTAATAAATGTACCTGTTCCGACTTACACACAAATTCGACCTAATACCAAACCTACAGTCCCTATCCTGTTTGTAACAGGCACTGCCTGTAGTGTTAAAAGGCACTACATCTCCATCGTCCAACCACACAGACACATCCTTTACCGTGACAGAGTCTCTAAAATATAACCCGTCCCATGCAGTTAGGCTACAAAGGAATTTGAGATCAGATCAGAATGGTACCTACCCAAGCCCTCTGTCTACAGATGTGTGTATAAGCAGCACATCCTGTGTACAGGGGAAGATGTGCTGCCAACAAATGACCACCATTTATTCTTTTGTCAGCTAATTTCAGGCTTTTTTTTTTTTTTTTACACAGGGCAATTATCAGAGGGAAAATGTTCCTACAAATGTTTATTCATCCAATAAATTGCCCAATGCAAAACCCCACAAGGCCCTTAAAGAGAGCCTGCACATAAATTATGCCCCCCTTCCTGAGGACAGCACAAGCTAGTGACAGACATGCTGTTTCCAGTGCTTTGTCCCTTATTCTGTAAGATGTCACAGCTCTGCATACCTTCTGCAATGGTCCATTCTCATGCCTGCAGAGCTGTTGCCTCCCTTCACAAGCTCCTTGTAACTTGAGCACCTGCATTGGTGTAAACAGTTATACTTGCAGCCTGAACTAACAAATGTGAGAAATGCACTCTGCTCTCCTCTCTGTCATCAGGCAGGAGGTTAGAGGGGGAGCATAATGCATTCCTTACCTTTGTTTCATCAGTTCAGGCTGTATGTATAACTATTTACAGCAATGCATGTGTTCTGTTTACAAGAAGCTTGTGGAGGGAGATGGCAGCTCTGCTGGCATGAGAACTGACCTTTGCAGGAGGTCTGCAGAGCTGTGACATCACCTCCCTTCCACTGCTCACACAGAATGATGATGTCAGCAGTCTACTGGGAGGAGAGACCCGCCCACTGGATTTTTGAAGCTGTCAGAAAGAGAAAGCTTAAGATGCCCACGAAAGCCTGTAATGTGAAAACCCCTTTAAGTATTTGTGCTGTCCAATCATTATAGGGTTATTCCTATTTTTCCTAATGGAGACAATAGCTTAAAAGAAACCTGTCAGATGGTTTATGCTGCCCTATCTGAGAGCAGGAAATGATGAAGGGTTGAGCTTAGTGATATATAGGTTTATGTAATTCGGAGCATTTTTTTCTGAGTAAATAGAGTAAATCCTTAAAGGATTCCCCAAGAGACAATGGAAGTCCTGCTTATCCTGAAGCGGTTGAAAGCTTTCCCTATATCAGTGTCTGTACAAAGCAACCAGTCGGTCACTGTATGTATGCAAGTTAAACTGTACTTTCATTTGGTCTATTGCTTTTTACTCAAATCCTGCTCCAAATCATATACACCTATATATCAAAGAGCTCTCCCCTCCATGTTATCCTGCTCTCAGTTGGGGCAGCATAAACTACCTTAAAAGGTTTCCTTTAAAAAAGGGAAAAAAAATAAACCTTTGTACATATACTGTA
This sequence comes from Phyllomedusa bahiana, assembly GCA_025379985.1. NCBI lineage: Eukaryota > Metazoa > Chordata > Amphibia > Anura > Hylidae > Phyllomedusa > Phyllomedusa bahiana. The sequence goes on from JAODAL010020069.1 coordinate 48,885, forward strand.
CATCTACATGGAATATGCTGTCTCTCTTATTCCTTGTGTATTGCTCCTGGCTGGTTACCGACCACTGCTGCCTTTTAGCAGAGGTCGTTAGCCTTGCATAGTCATTATGACTGAGCCTATGAGTTGGATCCCAGAAACACATGTGCAGAAATGTGCATCTCTTACACAACCGTCCATGGCCATGTTAGGTCGGGAGGTGGTAAGAGAACTGCATTAGTGCATGTGCAGAAACCCTGGAGCTTTTCTCTACATCATAGCTTCTAGTGTGCAGCCCTGACAATCAGCAGCTGCAGCCCTTTCCTTGACTGGGTCCCAATGCTGCTATCAGCTACTGCCATAACACTATTGGGAGCGTGGGCTTTTAAAATAGTGGCATGATGACATAATCAAAGTGCTGCTGGCTTGAATGGTCTCAGTACACATACCCCCGCAACCAAGAAGAGAAGCAGCCAGGGAAGCTACGGGACAGAGGAGAACCTTCTTCAAACCAATTAAGGCTAACTTCTAATTGGTTGCTATAGACAATGTGCTTTGTTTTTATGTGCGAAGACAAAAGCCATGTACATACAGCAAATGTAAAATACCGTCGAATTTGGTTATAGAATCTGGCTACAGAATCCAGCCAGTATTTGACAATCTGTTTTTGTTTTTTAACCACTTTTTTAGAACGAATTTTATGGTTGGTACTACAATCCGCCACTTTCAAATGAAATACAACAGGTTATAAACCGTGTTTCGGATTTGAAATCCAATCTCAGAAAATTTAAGCAGTGTAGACTACGGGGCCATTTACACGGCACAGGACAAATACCGGTTGGTTTATCCGACCGGTATTTGTCCGTTTTTTGTGCCGTGCACACGGCCGCGGGGGGGACGGCTTTTCTCCGCGGTTTGCGGAGAAAAGCCCTCCCCCTTCACATAGACAGGTTCATCTTCCATTAGAAAACCGGTCGGAAGAATGAACATGGTCTATGTTTTTCGGACCGGTAAATCTGTGCAGTGGGGACCGCTTCATGGAGTTTCCATTAAGGTCCGTGTAAAAGTTTTTCAGCCGGTTTTCAAAACCGCAAACAGTCTGAAAAGCCGTGCCGTGGGGACATGGCCTACAGCTCAGACTTACTATTGAGGTCTACGGGGATGATTTATAGCTGGATTTTTGCAGATTCTAAAAACCGAATCTGCTTAAAAATCTGACAGTAAGTCACCGTCGTGTAGATGTAGCCTAAAGGTTCTAGATCACACGTGTCAAACTGCGGCCCTCCAGCTGTTGGGAAACAGCAACTCCCATGATGCATTTATAGAATCTATAACAGTGGGAATGATGGGAGTTGTAGTTTCCCAACAGCTGGAGGGCTGCAGTTTGACATCCCTGTTCTAGATAATCTAAGATGTAATAATGACTCCGATTCTGGAGAAGGGTCATTGATAAAGGGATTTATTCCGATTGCCAGATTATAGTGGAGAAGGAATTTCCCTGGTAAAATGAGGACAACTGGCTTCCTTTCTCTGGACCAACATCATAGGACAATATGCTGGACTGGATGGACGTCTGTATTTTATCAGCCCTACAAACTATGTTTCTTAGAAATGATAAAACATTGCATTATTGAGCTCTAACAGACTGTATGATCTTGAGTAGAGGTCTTTTTTTTAGCTGCTAACATACTGGACAACATTCAGTGACATGAAAGGTTCATATAAAATGGGACTTAGGGCCACATGTATGAAACTGTTTAGGTCTAAAACTCACTCTTTTGCCCATAGTAACCTATGGGCAAAAAAATGAGTTTTAGACCTAAACAGGAGCCTACATGTGGCCCTTTGTGTTGCTTTTCTGAAATCACAACAAACCACAGTTTTCCTACAAGTTGAGGGGGGAGGAACACCCCTTGATACAGAGGCCCGGTATTTCAAAAAACTAGAGTATACAAACAACACAAAGAGCAACAATACCTTCAGGCAGAAATAGAAAAATATACTAAAATATAAAACTTTTATTGAGAATATCGTATAAAAAGGACAATAAGGGAGTAGTGATCCCTACAAAAATCCCTAAAAAAAACCCTACCTACTAGACCTAAAGTGCGATACACGGGGAGACCGCCCTGAAAAAGGGCGACCCCGTCAGGAGCCTAACCTACTGAGTCCCTACAAACCCCTAGGACAAGACACCGCAAAGGACTTCTACAGATAACACAGACAAAACTACATAAACGCCACGTAAAATAAGAAGATATACATACAAGGTCCCCCAAAAATCACAAAAAAATTCGGATGCATTTCATCTATCGCAGTTTCATGTACAGCATGTATTTGAATGACACACCGTGTTCCCGTTGACCACTGCCATCATGTAGCAGAAGGCTGGGCATAGCCATAACCCAAAGATGAAGAGATGTCTAGTATGAATGGCATGAGGCTGCTATTATGTGCACAGCACTGTAATAGTGGGCAGAGGGCAATTAGATAATGAGCAAACTCAGGACCAACAGCAAACATGGACGTGTGGAGAACAGGAGACTTAATTTGATACCACAACGTACGAGTTGCTCACGAATCTAAGGCTATGTTCACACGGTCAAATTTTGGTGCGCATTTCCCGTTGTATTTGTGCTCTAATACGGGCGAGATGCGCGCCGAAATTACGGTATTCCATAGCTCTCATAGAGAACTATGGATTACGCCTCCTCTCCCTGGGTGTACAATACGATCATATTGTACGTGCGGGGAGATAAGTGACATGTCAATTACTTGTGGCGAATACGTGCTGCGAGTAATGACAGTCTATGGGGCCGGTGGGCTGCCATCCCCCGCGCCGCGGGAGTACACGCTGATCAGCGCGACTCCCAAATCACCCGCCGTAATTGCGGCCGAACTGTACGCGCCGCAATTACACCGTGTGAACATAGCCCAATACTAAAAATAAATTGGGGCAACAATCATGGGAGGTTAAGCTTTAGCTAAACTGTGACAACTACCTCTAATGATTAGTCCAATGTTAAGAATTTAGACCAGCTTGTAAATGTTGATACGTGTAATGTAAGATCCCCACCTTTTCCTCCACACTTTTTAACATAGAGGTGATGTTTGACGATGACTGTTCAGGTAGCCGAAGAGCTTCACAGATCGTCTTGACTTCCTTACACACTTCACCATCTGGACTCGAGTGCTCCTGCTTCTTGTATTGTGCAATTTGCAAGGCCTGAAGCTCTGACCCTAAAAACACTGGAGAAAAAACATGAGATGCTACACAAGAAATATATTACATTATAAGACATGGAAGGGAATAAGTGGCTGGTTCCACATTTTTACAACAAAGAATGCAAGTATATGGCTAAACAGAACAAATGTAATCATGGACTTTTCGACTAAAGTTTAGTCCTATAAGCATAGTCCGCACAGTTTCCAGTGATGAATTTGTCATGTAAACCTTAAAGGGGGTTGTCTCACTACATGGATTGGTTTTTATGTTAAAGCTCTTGCAAAAACAAATCACTTTGCAATATGCGTCCATTACCAGTGTCCTACTTATTCCTAGATATCCCCTCTTGTATGGGCTGTATCAGCTCCTCAGGTTGCTCTAACTACAGACCTGTTCTCTCTCTCCTGATAGGCTGCCAGCACTGGTTGCTATAGCTACAGCCCTGGTGTCTTCAGCAGCTTGTAAAGCCAATAAACAGCCCCTGAATTCAAGAATGAAACTGAGAAAACAGGACTTAAAGGGAATGTGTGATCAAAAATGACTTATTGTTTAACTCACGTTTTTATGTTCAACACATTTTTTAAGAATTTTTGGTTATTTTTTTTTAATTTTCCATATCACTTTCAATATTTTTTAATAATTCTTAAGTCCTGCAGTTTTCACTTTGGCCACTAAGCCTAATAATAGTCTGACACTTCCTGTTCTGTAGAGAAAGATTCTCAGTTGTCTGCTCATTATCAGCACAAAGAGGGTCAAACTGAAAGGAGACAGCAGTGTGAATAGATAATACAGGATCCACCAGTCACAAGAGGAGATAGTCACAGTTCTCCCCTTCACCTCCCTGCACAGTGACTTCTTCCCAGGTCACAGAGCAGGACTAGAAAACTCTCCTATAGAAGTGAATGGGACTGAGTCAGTCTTAAGTCTCTTATGTGCATGAAGCTACTGTAAAGCATCTCTCTGACTGATGTTAAAGCAGTGCAAACCAGGCCTAGTGGCCAAAGTGAAAACTGCAGGACTTAAAGGGGATTTGCCAAGACGCACTTAGCTAGCTCCTGTCAGCATGATTTGTATACATCCTGCTTTTGTGCTGAGTCATGAAGCTGCAAGGGAGAGAGGGTGAGGGCGAGTGAGGAATCCAAGGTAGCGTCTCAAAACTTAAGTGAAATAATAAACAGTACAAGAGAGGATTCTAAATACAGCAAGACAGCCTCAGACTGCACTGTCAGGAGGAGCCTTATCTGCTAAGAAGCTAATGTAAACAAATCACGGACCTGAAAGAGAGAGACGCACAGACGCACACAGCCAGAGCACAAAGCTGCATAAGGGATCCTGTGACATGTTCACTGAAATAATCAAACTGCAACTTGTGGATTCTGTGTACAAAAGACAACACCTATTCTACACAGCAGCTTGAAAGCTTCTTCATGTTCCCTGTCATCAGATAAAGCAGGGATCTAATCACTCTACAACTAGTTTATTCTGTATACAAAAGAAATCATATTGCTACTCGGTGCCTTAAAAACTTCTGCAGATCAGTCTCATCAGATAAGAAGCTTTCTCTGCGCAAGCTGCTCTTGTCAGGCCGTATCTAATAGAAGCTTTTAAGTACCCAAGGGCAGGTAAGGCAGCCTGTAGCTCTCTCAGGCTGCAATTTTTGTAATCACATATATTTAGAAAAGTGATTAAAAAACCCATGTTGGGGGAAACCCACGTCCCAAAATTACATCGTGGCAAAAAACCCCCTTTTTTAAAAAAAAAAACCCCCAAAAAAAAAAATTTTTTCCCCCCAAAAAATTTCCCCCTTAAACCCAAATTTTTGGGGGAAACCCAAAAACCCCCGGGGGGGGGGGGTTTTTTTTTTTTTTTTTTAAAATTTTCCCCCCCAAAAAAAAAGGGGGGGGGAAAAAAAAAGGGGAAAAAAAAGGGTTTTCCCAAAAATTTTTCCCCAAACCCCTTTTTTAAACCGGGGGGGCCCCCCCCGGGGGGGGGGAAAAGGGGAAAAGGGGGTTTGGGAAAAAAACCCCAAAAAAAAAAATTTTTTAAAAACCCTTTTTAAAAAATTTTTTAAAAAAAATTTCCCCCGGGGGAAAAAAATTTTTCAAAAATTTAAAAAAAAAACCCGGGGGGAAAAGCCCAAACCCCCCCCCCGGGGGGGGGGGGTTTTAAAAAAAAAAAATTTTTTTTCCCAAAAAAAACCCCAACAAGGGGGAAAATTTTTTTTTTGGGGTTAAAAAAATTTTTCCCCCCCAAATTTTAACCGTTCAAAAAAAAAAAAAAACCCCCCAAAATTTGGGGGGAACACCCAAAAATTTTTCCCAAAAAAAAAAAAAAACCCCCCCCGGGTTTTTTTTAATAAAAAAATTTTTTTAAAAAAAAATTTTTGAAAAAAAAAAAAACCCCAAAAACCCCTTTTAAAACCCCCCAAAAAAAAATTTTTTAAAAAAAAATTTTTTTTAAAAATAAAAAGGGTTTTTTAAAAAAATTTAAAAATTTGGGAAAAAAAGGGGTTTAAAAAAAAAATTTTTTTTTTTGGAAAACCCCCCAAAAAAAGGGGGTTTTTTTAAAAAATTGTTTTTTTTTTTTTAAAAAAAAATTTTCCAAAAAAATTTTTTGGGGGGTTTTTTAAAAATTTTTTTTTCCCCCCCCCCCCCCCCCGGGGGGCCCCCAAAAAAAAAAATTTTTAAAAAATTTTTTTAAAAAAAAAAATTAAAATTAAAAAAAAAAATTTTTTTTTAAAAAAACCCAAAAGGGCCCTTTTAAAAATTTTTAATTTTTTAAAGGGTTTTTTTTTTTTTAAAAATTTAATTTTTTTCCCCCAAAAAAACCCCTTTTAAATTTTTTTTTTAAAAAAAAAAATTTTTTTTTTTTTTTTGGGGGTTTTTTTAAAAAAACCCCTTCCCCCCCAAAAAAAAAATTTTCCCAATTGGGGAAAAATTTGGAAAAAATTTTAAAATTTTGGGCTTTTTGGGGTTTTTTTTTTTTAAAAAAATGGGGGGGGAAAAAAAAAAATTTTTTTTTTTTGGAAAAAAATTTTTTTTTTTTTTTTTTTTTTTCCCAAAAATTTTTTTAAAACCCCCTTTTTTAATGGGGAAAAAAAACCGGGGCCCCAAAAATTTTTAAAAAAAAAAGGGGGGGGGGGTTTTTTTTTTCTTAAATTTTTTGGGATTTTAAATAGAAAAGGGGGAAAAAAAGGGGGGGAAAAAAACCCCAAAATTTTTAAAAAAAAGGGGGGAAAAAAGGGGGGGGGGGAAAAGGGGGGGTTTTTCCGGTTAAAAGGGCGGGTTTTTGGGGGGGGGGGGGGGAAACCCAAAGGGTGGTTTTTAAAAAAAAAAAAATTTTTTAAAAAAAAAAAGGGGGGGAAAAAAACCCCAAAAAAAGAAAAATTAAAAAAAAAAAAAAAGAAGGAAAATAAATTTTTAAAAATTTTGGGAAAAAAAAATTTTTTTAAAAAAAAAATTTTTCCCCCTTTTTTTTAAAATTTCCCAAAACCCCCCCTTTTGAAAAAATAAAACCCCCCCCCCCCGGGGTTTTTTAAACCCCCCCAAAAAAAAAAAACCCCCCCCTTTTTTTCCCCCCCCCCCCCAAAAAAAAAAACCCCCCCCCTTTTTTTTTTTTGGGGAAAAATTTTAAATTAAAAAAATTTTTTAATTTTTTTAAAATTTTTTTTTTTCCCCCCCCTTTCCCCCCCCCCCCCCCCCCCCCCCTTTTTTTCCCCCTTTTTTTTCCCCCCCCCCCCAAAAAAAAACCCCCCCCCTTAAAAAAAATTTTTTCCCCCCAAATTTTTTTTTTAAAAAACCCCCCCAAAAAAAAATAAAAAACCACCCCCCAAAAAATTTTTTTAAAAAAAAAAAACCCCCCTTTTTTTGGGTTTTTTCCCCCTTTTAAATTTTTCCCGTTAAAAAAAATTTTCCCCCCCCCCTTTTTTTTTTCCCCCCTTAAAAAATTTTACCCCCCTTTCCTTTCCCGGGTTCCCTTTTTTCCCCCCCCCCCCTTTTTTTTTTAAAAAATTTTTTAAAAAAAAAGGGGCCCCTTCCCCCCCCCCCCCCCCCCCCCCCCCCCCTTAAAAATTTGGTTTTTAAAAAATTTTTTTAAAATTTTTTTTTTTTTTGGTTTTTAAAAAAACCCAAAATTTTAATTTTTTTTTTATTTTTAAATTTTTTTTTTGGGGGGTTTTTCCCAAAAGGTTTCAGACAATCCTCTTTGTTCTTTAATCTGTCCTTAATTTCTCCAGAAACCAGAGTAGGATAAGGACAGGAGAGCTCCTTCAAGAAGCCACTAACTTCCAACTGAATACTTTCTATATCACCAAACCAGAAAAAGGGTTAGATGGGTTTAAAAACTGGCAGGGAAAAACTTTTCACCACAATTAAAAAGGGGGAGTTGTGCAAGAATTCTGGCCAAAAAGTAGCATACAAGCTTTACACCCCATTTATTATATGCTTTAGAAACCCGCACCCCAAACTGCGGGCCCCCCACTTGGGGGAAAACAACTCCCCCTCATGCCCTTTAAAATAATCAAAACAATGGAATTTGGGAGTTTTAGTTTCCCCACAGCTTGGGGGGCCGCAGTTTTTAGGTTTCCCCGCTTGAGACCCCTGTTTAGGGGGTCTTCAAGGGGCTCGTGACCTCCTAAAGGAAACGGCTTTATGAGAGGAGGGAATGGGTTAGTGGGTTTTCTTTTCCTTTTTTTTGCAGCTTTTTATAGTACAATTTTAAAAGAAGGAAAAAATTTTTAAATTTTTAAAAGATTGAGATTAGCATTTTTTTTGTATACACTCCCCCCCTCAAAAAGACAAAAATTTTTTTTTTTAAAAAGGGTTTTGCTCACACGGCTTAAAAAAAACAGCGTATTTTTTGTCGTTTTTGCGCTTTAACCCCCCAATGCGTGCCACAATTCCGGTAATTCATAATTCTCATAGAGAACTATGGATTTCGCATCCCCCCCCCCACGTGTTAAAAATACATCATATTTACGTGCGGGGGGAATTGACATGCAATTGGGTTTGAGGCGAATACGGGGCCCGGGCAAGCATTTCGATGGGGTGGGCCCCCTGTGCTTTGGAATTACGTGCTGATCAGCGCGTAGTTCCAAAACACCCGGCGTATTATAGACGCCACAATAAGCCGTGTGAACGTACAGGCCGCTGCCCACAAACAAAAAAGGAACCCTACTTTGGGGCAGATACTGGGAGAGTAGGAAAAACCCGCAAAATAAACTCCAGTGCTGCCAAAGGCAAAACTGGGCAGGATACACCGTTCTGACTTACATCTGTCCCCTAGTTATAAAAGGAGCCTCAGGGGCATGCTGGCACTGTTCGTTCCATGGGTTTCCGTAGAAAAAAAAAAAGTAAATGTGGAACGACAAATGAGGTGAAATCTTTTTTAATAGGGGCACAGACAGCAAACAAAAAGTAAAAACCCCTTTCCCGCACTACCGAAATAAAAAAAAAAAACCTTTTGTACTGGAAATTTTTTAAATTTTAAAAAATCTACCCGTTCAACTTAACAACAAACCCCACAGTCCCCTTTTCCCCTTCGTAACCCGGACGGGCCGTAAAAGGCTGAAAAAACACACGCATTTTTTTGAAATTTAAACCCTTAAAGGGTTGTTTACACACGTTTTTGGGGTCCTTTTTAAAGGATCCGCAAAAAGGGTCAAAAAATTGTCAGGGATATTAACATTGAGTTCAATGGGAAAAGCCCCCATCGCTGTTCTCACGGGAGATCGCCGCTGCGCTTTTGAGCTCCCCTTTCGCTGCGCTTTTGGGCATCGCTTTAAGAAAATTGACATGTCAATTCTTCTTGCGGGTTTACGCAAGTGAAAGCCCATAGGAGATAATGGAGTCCGCTTTTGGCACCCTGTCCAAAAGCGCTCCAAAACTCTATGTACGTATCAGTTGCGTTTTGCATCCTGAAAGCGGATGCGAAAAGCGCAGTGAGCGGCTGGACGGGGCATCGCAGGTGAGCGGAGCGGCTGGACGGGGGATCGCAGGTGAGCGGAGCGGCTGGACGGGGGATCGCAGGTGAGCGGTGCTGCTGGGCGGGGCATCGCTGGTGAGCGGAGCATCGCAGGTGAGCGGAGCGGCTGGACGGGGCATCGCAGGTGAGCGCAATGGCGCGGCTGCAGGTGGAGCGCGGGACCGGATCGCGGGACGGCGCGGCTGCAGCATGTGAGTGGTGAGCAGGGCAGGAGACACTGCAGCAGCTGAGTACGGAGCGTGGTGCGGCCGCCGCTGATCAGCTGGAGCAGAGTGCGGGATGGAGCGGAGTGTGGACGGGCGGCCACCGCTGATCAGCTGTAGCGGGGGAGATTTGAACTGCCGCCGCTGATCAGCTGAAGCGCAGTTCCCCGCTGGTCCAAACTCCGCTCCACTGATCAGCGGCGGCAGTTCAAATCTCCCCAGTCCCCGCTCCAGCTGATCAGCGGCGGCAGTTCAAATCTCCCCAGCCCCTGCTCCAGCTGATCAGCAGCGGCAGTTGAAATCTCCCCAGCCCCCGCTCCAGCTGATCAGCGGCGGCAGTTCAATTCTCCCCCCCGTCCACTGCTCCAGCTGAGCAGCGGCGGCAGTTCAAATCTCCCGCTCCAGCTGATCAGCGGCGGCAGTTCAAATCTCCCCCGCTCCAGCTGATCAGCGGCGGCAGTTCAAATACACAGCTCAAGCTGATCAGCGGCGGCAGTTCAAATTCCCCGCTCCAGCTGATCAGCGGCGGCAGTTCAAATCTTCTCCGCTCCAGCTGATCAGCGGCGGCAGTTCAAATCTCCCCGCCTCCAGCTAATCAGCGGCGGCCGCCCGTCCACACTCCGCTACATCCCGCACTCTGCTCCAGCTGATCAGCGGGGGCCGCCCGCCCGCACCTAGCTCCAGCTGATCAGCGGCGGCCACTGCTGATCAGCTGGAGCAGGGTGTGGACGGGCGGCCGCTGTTGATCAGCTTTTTTTGTTGTGAAAACGCATCCGGAAAGCGGATCCGTAAAACGCAAGTGAAAAAGCATGCCATACGGATCCACATAAAGTATCAACTCTTGCGTTTGGCGGATCCGCTTTACGGATGCGCTTTTCAACTGTCAAAAACGGATCCGTAAAAAGGATCCAAAACGTCGTGTGAACAAGCCCTTAAGTGGATCCAAATGAACGGAAAAACACAAAAGAACAATTACAAACTCTTCACTCTGTATCCACTACGGTGTGTGGTTTAGGAAAGTGCAGCAAGGAAAGGGGGCGAGGTTGTGTGCGTCAGTGATGGTGGCAGCAGGATATGCACCGTTTTATCACTTACCTTCTGAACTTATACTTTCCTCTAAACTATCCAATAACGTAATCCGAGATGCGAGCCAGTTCAAGAGCTGAAAGTACTCAGGAGATGACAAGCCACCTTCTAAGGCTGGCCCCAGAGTGTTGTCCTCCAGCAAGGGACCCTGGTACCTAAATGAAGACAGGAAAGAACAGAAGGACGGGTATTAAATGAATATCCATCTAGGCTTTATTCTTCATAGTATAATAATTTATATACAGGGTTACAGATTCTTAATTGTGGGCAAGCCACATGAAAATGCATCACTAAATATGACATTAAAGGGGTTGTCTCACTACATTGACTCCTCTTACCTCAGTCCCGTTTTCTTGGTTTTAATTTGAATTCAGGGGCGTGTTTACTGGCTTCCACTAGGCTGCAGTAGAAGCCAGGTCTGTAGCTATAGCGACCAGTGCTGGCAGCCTATCAGGAGAGATCAAACAGGTCTGTAGCTATAGCAACCAGTGCTGGCAGCCTACCAGGAAAGATGGAACAGGTCTGTAGCTATAGCAGCCAGTGCTGGCAGCCTACCAGGAGAGATGGAACAGGTCTGTAGCTATAGCAGCCAGTGCTGGCAGCCTATCAGGAGAGATCAAACAGGTCTGTAGCTATAGCGACCTGAGGAGCTGATGCAGCCCATACAAGAGGGGATATCTAGGAATAGGTAGGACACTGGTAATGGACACATATTGCAAAGTGACTTGTTTTTGCAAGATCTTTAACCTAAAAAGCAGTAATCCTTGGAGTGAGACAACCCCTTAAACTATAGCCCATACCCAAAAAATGATTACTATCGGGCCACAAAAGGAACAACAGGCTAAAACTTAAAGCAGTTTTACCATCATAACCAAAGATGGCAGAACGATAGGATATGTCATCAATGTCAGAAAGGTGCAGGTACCACCTCTGGGGCCAAAATCTCCTGTTCTGAATAGAGAAGTGACTGTGCAGGTACAGCCCCTCTCCACTCATTGCAATGGAAGTTCAGAGTACAGCCGAATGCAGTCTCAGCTGTACTGTGAATTCCCATTGAAATGAACAGAGACTGCTGCTGATGGTTTCCTCACATACAGACTGCTTACAGCCCCCACCTATAAGCTACTGCTCATTGCCCTCTCCTCTCTTACATACAGACTGCTGCTGATGGTTTCCTCACATATAGATCGCTTACAGCCCCCACCTATAAGCTACTGCTCATTGCCATCTCCTCTCTTACATATAGACTGCTGATGGTTTCCTCACATACAGACCGCTTACACCCCCACCTATAAGCTACTGCTCAATGCCCTCTCCTCTCTTCCATATAAGATTGCTGCTGATGGTTTCCTCACATATAGACTGCTCACAGCCCCCACCTATAAGCTACTGCTCAACGTCCTCTCCTCTCTTCCATATAAGATTGCTGCTGATGGTTTCCTCACATACAGACCGCTTACAGCCCCCACCTATAAGCTACTGCTCATTGCTCTCTCCTCTCTTACATATAGACTGCTGCTGATGGTTTCCTCACATATAGATCGCTTACAGCCCCCACCTATAAGCTACTGCTCACAGCCCCCACCTATAAGCTAATGCTCACAGCCCCCACCTATAAGATACTGCTCATTGCCCTCTCCTCTCTGACATAGAGACAGCTGATGATGGTTTCCTCAGATCTAGCCTGCTCACAGCCCCCACGTTTTAGCTTCTGCTCATTGCACTCTCCTCTCTTCCATATAGATTGCTGCTGATGGTTTCCTCACATATAGACTGCTTACAGCCCCCACCTATAAGCTACTGCTTACAGCCCCCACCTATAAGCTACTGCTCATTGCCCTCTCCTCTCTTACATATAGACTGCTGCTGATGGTTTCCTGTCTTCTCTCTCACATAGAGCGCTGCTCATATTTCACCTAACCACTGCTGCTGAGGCCCCCTCACTGACCTCCATGATCCTGTCCTTACAGACCCCCAACTTACTCTGTATTACTACATACATCGCTTCTCCTCCGTGATCTATTACAATGTAGTGTAACTGGCCTTCAGCTCCACTGGTGACCATCAAGCAGTTCAGGATGGGATGGTAGGCCCCAAATTGTGCAACAACACAGCAAAATACAGAACAATGTCTGCAGCCCCCACTCTTCTTTCACTGCTCCTAAGGGCTTGTTCACATGGAGTTTTCACTCCGTGTTACAAGCGCTTTTCGGATCCGAATTAGCAGTGAGATTATCACTGCTGTCTATGCCGAACACGGAGCGGCGTTCACATGAGGGATCAGAGCTGCGTGTTCAGCATAGACAGCAGTGATAATCTCACCGCTAATTCTTTAGATCCGTCTTGGGGACCGACAGAGCGGACTTGCCAATTTTCCCTTGTATTCAATATATCAGTGACCAGTATGAGAGAGTGAGAACGCCAAACTTACCACACCTGAGACCTTGTGACACTAATGAGTCACAATACACCATTCAGGGAAAATGGCAAATTGGGCACAATTTGGCCAATTGCACTTAGGGGTGCACTCACTTTTGTTGTCAGAGGTTTAGACATTGATGGCTGTGCCGAGTTATTTTGAGGGTCCACCAAATTTACACTGTTATACAAGCTTTACACTGACTACTTTACATTGTATCAAAGGTCATATCTTTAGTGTTGTCCCATGAAAAGATAGAACACAATATTTACAAAAATGTGAAGGGTGAGATACTGTATATAAAGAATATCCATAATCGGTATAACTGCTTCAGTCCACACATACAGACTGCTGCTCAGACACATACAGACTGCTGCTCAGACACATACAGACTGCTGCTCAGACACATACAGACTGCTGCTCAGACACATACAGACTGCTGCTCAGACACATACAGACTGCTGCTCAGACACATACAGACTGCTGCTCAGACACATACAGACTGCTGCCCATGCTCCCCGCTCTCACATATAGATTGAGGCTGAAGATTTCCTCTGTCACATATAGACCCTGAATCCTTCCTCACGCATATATAGACCTGTGATCATGGCTCCTTTCCCTCTAACATATAGACCTCTGCTCATTGCCCCCTCTTCTCTAACATACTGACCAATTTTTCAGCCCCTTCTGCTCACACATAGGCCGCCTCCTCCTCCGCCACACACAGGCCGCCTCCTCCTCCGCCACACACAGGCCGCCTCCTCCTCCGCCACACACAGGCCGCCGCCACCTCCTCCGCCACACACAGGCCGCCGCCCCCGCCACCTCCTCCGCCACACACAGGCCGCCGCCCCCGCCACACACAGGCCGCCGCCCCCGCCACACGCAGGCCGCCGCCGCCTCCGCCACACGCAGGCCGCCTCCTCCTCCGCCACACACAGGCCGCCGCCTCCTCCTCCGCCACACACAGCGCCCGCCGCCGCGCCATAGCCGCACCTTCCTCCGCCACACACAGGCCGCCGCCCGCGCCGCCACCTCCTCCGCCACACACAGGCCGCCGCCCGCGCCGCCTCCTCCTCCGCCACACACAGGCCGCCTCCTCCTCCTCCGCCACACACAGGCCGCCTCCTCCTCCTCCGCCACACACAGGCCGCCTCCTCCTCCTCCGCCACACACACAGGCCGCCTCCTCCTCCTCCGCCACACACAGGCCGCCTCCTCCTCCTCCGCCACACACAGGCCGCCTCCTCCTCCTCCGCCACACACAGGCCGCCTCCTCCTCCTCCGCCACACACAGGCAGCCTCCTCCTCCGCCGCCACACACAGGCCGCCTCCCCCCTCCTCCCCCCACCCACAGGCCGCCTCCTCCTCCTCCGCCACACACAGGCCGCCTCCTCCTCCTCCGACACACACAGGCCGCCTCCTCCTCCTCCGCCACACACAGGCCGCCTCCTCCTCCGCCACACACAGGCCGCCGCCTCCTCCGCCCCACACACAGGCCGCCTCCTCCTTTCCCCCACAAAAACAGCCGCCTCCTCCCCGCCACACACAGGCCGCCTCCTCCTCCTCCACACACAGGCCGCCTCCTCCTCCGCCACACACAGGCCGCCGCCCATGCCGCCTCCTCCTCCGCCACACACAGGCCGCCGCCTCCTCCACCACACACAGGCCGCCGCCCACGCCGTCTCCTCCTCCACACACAGGCCGCCGCCCACGCCGCCGCCGCCGCTTCCTCCACACACGGGCCGCCGCCCACGCCGCCCCGCCGTCCTCCTCCGCCGCCGCCCACAGGCCGCCACCCACGACGCCTCCTCCACACACAGGCCGCCGCCTCCGCCACACAGGCCGCCCACAGGCCGCCGCCTCCGCCACACAGGGCCCCCGCCCCCCGCCACACAGGCCGCCGCCTCCTTCTCCGCCCACAGGCCGCCGCCTCCTTCTCCGCCCACAGGCCGCCGCCTCCTTCTCCGCCCACAGGCCGCCGCCTCCTTCTCCCCCACAGGCCGCCGCCTCCTTCTCCGCCCACAGGCCGCCGCCTCCTTCTCCGCCCACAGGCCGCCGCCTCCTTCTCCGCCCACAGGCCGCCGCCTCCTTCTCCGCCACACAGGCCGCCCACAGGCCGCCGCCTCCTTCTCCGCCCACAGGCCGCCGCCTCCTTCTCCGCCCACAGGCCGCCGCCTCCTCCGACGCCGCCGCCCACAGGCCCCCGTCGCCCACAGGCCCCCGTCGCCCACAGGCCCCATCCTCCTCCTCCGCCGCCGCCCACAGGCCCCTGTCCCCCCCCTCCTCCCCCCGGGCCGCCCACAGGGCCGCCGCCCATGCCGCCTCCGCCACACACAGGCCGCCGCCTCCTCCTCCGCCGCCCACAGGCCGCCGCCTTCTCCGCCGCCGCCCACAGGCCGCCGCTTCCTCCTCCTCCGCCGCCTCCTCCTCCTCCTCCGCCGCCCACAGGCCGCCGCTTCCTCCTCCGCCACACGCAGGCCGTCGCCGCCTCCGCCCCCTCCTCCTCCACACGCAGGCCGTCGCCGCCCCCGCCTCCGCCACACGCAGGCCGCCGCCCCCGCCCCCTCCTCCGCCACACGCAGGCCGCCGCCCACGCCCCCTCCTCCTCCGCCCCACGCACGGCCGCCCCCCCGCGCCGCCTCCTCCGCCACACGCAGGCCGCCGCCCCGCCGCCGCCTCCTCCCCCCGCCACACACAGGCCGCCGCCCGCGCCGCCTCCTCCTCCTCCGCCCCACACGCAGGCCGCCGCCCGCCGCCGCCTCCTCCTCCTCCGCCACACGCAGGCCGCCGCCCGCGGGCCGCCTCCCCCCTCCTCCGCCACACACAGGCCGCCTCCTCCTCCTCCCCCACACACCAGGCCGTTTCCTCCTCCTCCGCCACACACAGGCCGCCGCCCACGCCCCCTCCTCCGCCACACACAGGCCCGCCTCCTCCTCCTCCGCCACACACAGGGCCGCCTCCTCCTCCTCCGCCACAACACAGGGGCCGCCTCCCTCCTCCGCCACACAAAGCCGGCCTCCTCCCCCGCCACCCCCAGGCCGCCTCCTCCTCCCCACACACACAGTCCTCCTCCTCCTCCGCCCCACACAGGCCGCCTCCTCCTCCGCCACACACAGGCCGCCGCCCGCGCCGCCTCCTCCTCCGCCACACACAGGCCGCCTCCTCCTCCGCCGCCCATGCCGCCTCCTCCTCCGCCACACACAGGCCGCCGCCTCCTCCTCCGCCACACCCAGGCCGCCTCCTCCTCCGCCACACACAGGCCGCCGCCTCCTCCCCGCCGCCCATGCCGCCTCCTCCTCCGCCACACACAGGGCCGCCGCCTCCTCCGCCGCCCATGCCGCCTCCTCCTCCGCCACACACAGGCCGCCGCCTCCTCCACCACAAACACAGGCCGCCGCCCACGCCGTCTCCCCCCTCCACACACAGGCCGCCGCCCACCCCGGCCGCCCCGCACGCGCTTCCTCCACACAACGGGCCGCCGCCCACGTCACGGCCGCCGCCTCCTCCTCCCGCCGCCGCCCACAGCCGCCACCCCCGACGCCTCCTCCACACACCCGGCCGCCGCCCACGCCTCCGCCACACAAAGGCCGCCGCCCACGGCCTCCGCCACACAGGCCGCCGCCTCCGCCACACAGGCCGCCCACAGGCCGCCGCCTCCGCCACACAGGCCGCCCACAGGCCGCCGCCTCCGCAACACAGGCCGCCCACAGGCCCCCGACACCGCCACACAGGCCGCCCACAGGCCGACGCCTTTCCGCCACACAGGCCGCCCACAGGCCCGCCGCCCTCTCTTTCCCGCCCACAGGCCGCCGCCTCCTTCTCCGCCCACAGGCCGCCGCCTCCTTCTCCGCCCACAGGCCGCCGCCATCCTTCCCGCCCCACAGGCCGCCGCCTCCTCCGACGCCGCCCGCCACAAGGCCCCCGTCGCCCACAGGCCGCAGCCTCCTCCTCCCGCCGCCGCCCACAGGCCCCTGTCCCCCCCTCCTCCGCCGCCGCCCACAAGCGCCGGGCCCCAAAGCCGCCCTCCTCCACACACAGGCCCCGCCTCCCCCCCCGCCCCCACCAAGGCCGGCCGCCTTCCTCCGCCGCCGCCTTCTCCGCCGCCGCCCACAGGCCGCAGCTCCCACCTCCGCAGCCGCCTCCTACTCCCCCGCCGACTACAGGCCGCCGCTTCCTCCTCCTCCACACGCAGGCCGTCGCCGCCTCCGCCCCCTCCTCCTCCACACGCAGGCCGTCGCCGCCCCCGCCCCCGCCCACACGCAGGCCGCCGCCCCCTCCTCCGCCACACGCAGGCCGCCCCCCCCCACGCCACAACCACGCAGGCCCCGCCCTCCGCCACACGCAGGGCCGCCGCCCCCCGCCACACGCAGGCCGCCGCCCCCGCCGCCACACGCAGGCCGCCGCCTCCGCCACACGCAGGCCGCCGCCCCCGCCACACGCAGGCCCCCGCCTCTTCCTCCGCCACACGCAGGCCCCCGCCTCTTCCTCCGCCACACGCAGGCCCCCGCCTCTTCCTCCGCCACACGCAGGCCCCCGCCCCCCCCACACCACCCCAGGCCGCCGCCCCCCAGCACAACAGGCCGCCCGCCCCCCGCCCCACCCAACGCAGGCCGCCGCCCCCCGCCACAACCAGGCCGCCGCCCCCCGCCCACAACGCAGGCCGCCGCCCCGCCGCCTCCACACGCAGAAACAACATGTAAAAATTACATAAAGATAAAGTCTAAAGTATCACCGAAAACAGGCAAAAAATAGTAGAATACAAAACCATAACACAAACTATACAGAATAACCACCACAGAAGACTGCTGCTGTATACCAGCCTGCACATGGATGTGTGAGGGGACTGCTGCTGTATACCGGCCTGCACATGGATGTGTGAGGGGACTGCTGCTGTATACCGGCCTGCACATGGATGTGTGAGGGGACTGCTGCTGTAAACCGGCCTGCACAAAGGATGTGTGAGGGACCGCTGCTGTATACCGGCCTGCAACATGGATGTGTGAGGGGACTGGGTGCTGTATACCGCCTGCACATGGATGTGTGAGGGGACTGCTGCTGTATACCGGGCTGCACATGGATGGTGAGGGACTGCTTTCTGTACACCGGCCTGCACACAGATGTGTGGAGGGACTGCTGCTGTATACCGGGCTGCACATGGATTTTGGGGGACTGCTGCTGTATACCGGGCTGCACATGGATGTGTGAGGGGACTGCTGCTGTATACCGGCCTGCACATGGATGTGTGAGGGGACTGCTGCTGTATACCGGGCTGCACATGGATGTGTGAGGGGACTGCTGCTGTATACCGGCCTGCACATGGATGTATCACACAGGAGGGGGGGTGCTGTATACCGGCCTGCACATGGATGTGTGAGGGGACTGCTGCTGTATACCGGCCTGCACATGGATGTATCACACAGGAGGGGGGGGCTGCTGCACTGTAGCGTATAGGGGACGCCATTGTCAGGGGTGTAAGCACAGTGACAGGCATGTGCTGGCGGGAGTTGTACACCTGTCAGTCCGGCCCGCTATACACAATGCACTCACCCCAGAGCCTCCAGCGTATCCAATAAATCCGCCTCCATTAGCAAAGAAGCCCCCGAATCACCTCAGTACCACACAAAGCGCCGGCTGCAGTCACGAACGCGGTTTCCGGCGGTTTTCGGCGCAGCAGTAAAACTCGTCCGGGCAGCAACTTTACTTCCGGTGCATAACGGCCGCGCCGGTACATGCAGCAGAGCGACAGGGACAAGCGGGAATGTGACAGGGGCTTCCCGGCTGCTGCGCTGCGATACGGAGCGAGTCTGACAGGAGCAAGAGCTGCCCGTCCTCTCATGGATGCGAGGCTGCGGGCGCATAGCAACAGCCAATCACATTGCTTCTTACATGCTTGCCACCAAGTTAGAAAATGAAAGCGGTGATGTGATTGGTCGGAGAGGAGACTGCGTTTTCCTGTTACATAGTAGTCGTGTGTGTATATATATATATATATATATATATATAATATAATATATATATATATATAAAATATAATATATATATAATATATATAGTCATATGTGTATATTATAGTAATGTGTGTATATATATATATATATATATAGTCGTGTGTGTGTATGTAGTAAAATATATTATCTAGTAGTCTGTGTGTGTGTATATATATATATATATAGTAGTCATGTGTGTGTGTGTGTATATAATATATATAGTAGTCATATGTGTGTATATATAGTAGTCATATATGTGTGTGTGTATGTATATATATATATATATATATACTAGTCATGTGTGTATATAATAGTAGCAATATGTGTGTGTGTGTGTGTGTGTATATATATTATATTATATAGTATCATAATGTGTGTGTGTGTGTGTATATAATATATGGTGAGTGTGTGTATATATATATATAGTAGTCATATGTGTATATATATATATATAGTAGTCATATGTGTATTTATATATATAGTAATATGTGTGTGTATATATATATATATATATCGTGTGTGTGGTGTATATATAATATACACACACACATATGACTACTATATATTAGAATTATATATATAGTATATATATATACACACACACACATATTGCTACTTAATACACACATATGACTAGTGTATATATATATATATATATATATATATATATATATATATATATATATACCACACACACACACACACATATGACTACTATATATATATACACACACACCAAGGCTAGTCCTGCCACACGCTATTTTTTTTGGTTGTCACGCTTGTTGTTCCCTCCTCACCTTCCCAGAGCCATAATGTTTTTATTTTTTTCACGTACATAGACATATGAGGGCTTTCATCTTGCGGGACAAGATGTATTTTCTAATGGTGTCATTCTCCGCACCATAGAATATACTGGAAAACTGCAACAAAAATTTTTCAAAATGTGAAAAAAACGTACTTGAACCATGTTTGCGGGAGTTTTGTTATTATGGCGCTCAATCTTCTGTGTAATTGATGTGTTCTCTGTTTTCTACAGGTTGATACGAGTCCAGCAATACCAAACACGTAGGGTTGCTGCTGCGGCGTTTTCTGCGACCAATAACTTTTTTATACTTCTACCTACGGTCTTGAGTAAGGGGGCACTGAGGGGGTGTACAAAGATGGTGGTTTTACCTCTTTCTGTTTGTGGCAGGAAGTAGTAAAGTAGAAAACATGGTGGTGATGGAAGGCTTCCGGCTGCCATGTTAAGCAATCAGGACCCAGAGATCTCACCATGGGGATCCCGATTGCAGTGAGGAACGTTTTCATTCACGTATATGCTGTGGCCACGATCTAAGCAGAGTCTAAGGGGGGCATGTATGAACGGGGCTGTGCCAGAAGTTTGGCGTACTTTCAGCCCATTATCGGGCGCAACCCCGTTCGCTTCACTGAAATGCCTCCTGAACGCCATGATTAGGCGCATTACAGAGCGCCCGCGGCACTGTGTACTGCACCTGATTTTGGGGGGGGGGGGTGCGAGAGGCGGGGGCGCACTAGAACCATACAAAGCTATAGATTTATAGCTTTGCTACGGCATTTATAGGCGCATTACAGCTGGAACAGGTAAACCGCTTTCAAAGTGTCAGAAAAGTCGTGTTAGCGCTATAATGCGCCTGATTTATGACCCGCTGTAGAGCGGGTTCATAAATCAGACACATTCTATGCTATTTTAATGCGCATGAAATTTGGCATTTAAACGCTAAATTTCATACATGTGGCCCTAAGGCTATGTTCACACGGCTTATTCACGCTGTAATTGTGGGACGGATTTCTCCCGCAATTACAGCATGGGGGGGGGGGGGGGGGGGGGGGGGGGCAGCTCGCCAGCCCCATAGACTTTCATTATTCACGGCGCGTGTCCCGCCGGGATCAAGTGCATGCCACTTCTCTCCCCGCTCGCCGTATTTCACGAGCAGGGAGAGGAGACGGAATCCATAGTTCTCTATGAGAACTGTGGATTACCGTAATGACAGAGACGGATTTCAGCCATATTTGAGCGCAGTACAGCACGCAATACTGGCTGAAATCTGTCCCAAAATCAGCCGTGTGAACATAGCCTAAGAGTCTAATGCCGGCTCTATTCACTGCTGTTACCGGCGGGTGTCAGTTGCAATAATCAGCCGGCACCTGGCGCCTATATATTGGGGGTGCGGCGCGATCCCGCTACTTCACCACTTACTGACACCAGACATACTAGTACGTTAAATGTCAGTAAGAGGTTAACTGCATATACATTCTTGGGAGAGGCAGAGAAAAGAGACAGAGTATATGATGATATTGAAGTTGAGGCTTCTTCACCTTTTTCGGGCCACTATTCCAGACTTGTGTAATGTGCGTGGTGTGGTGCTTCCATGGACGTCTGTGATCTCATTACTATAAAGCATACGAGCCACCTCCACTGCTGTGTTTGTCGTACCAGAACTAATAAACCTTGTGATGAGCCGACTTGTTGACTCCGATATTTTGCCTGGACGTCACCTCTTGGTTTTGGAATGAATGGACGGACTTCTTTTCATATTCTTCCCGCTGTCAGGGCCTCACATGATGCAGTTTGGCAATTTTCTTGGCCCAGAGACAGTTATCGATGAGCTGGATGATGCATTGTCTCT
>JAODAL010020070.1:0-70412 GCA_025379985.1 Phyllomedusa bahiana
GCTGCCTGCCCTGCCCTTTCTCCCTGCCCCGGGACTACCCCTCCGGATTACTTTCCTGTCCCACGCTTTACCCCGCCCCCACCCGAAAAAGCAAGTCACGGTCGGGGGGAAAACGACCGGGTACCTAAACGCCGCAGCAAGTCCCCCCCCGCTTTGGGGCCGGTTCGGGGTGAAAACCGGGGGCTATTTAAAAAGATTTTCCGCCCCGGGGGTTTTGGCAGTTTCCCCATCCGCTTGCTTTGGGCCCAGGGATCCACTCCTCCGTTACGTCCTGGGGTGCTGTTGTAGAATGGTAGGGGAATCTTGGACATGGTTTCCCTTAGGGACATCAAAAACTGCAGGTAAGGCCTTAAGGGCACAGCGATACGCTATCCCATCTTCAGATGCCGGGTCAAACGGGCTAATTCCTCCTTCTGGAGAAAAACTGAATTTGTCCCCTTTAAAAAAAGCTGCAGAAGGTCCGCCCCAAGAGATTCCCCCAGGAAGGTGTCTGATACTGGGAAAAAGGATCATAAAGGGCGGGGAAAGGGGGACCAGCTTTAATTTGGCCCGTTAGACAAACTTATAATCGCCCCTCTACCCCAAATACAGCTAAGTATGTCAAAGGAGATCGGGAAACCCAAAGGGGGTAGGGATTTGGGCCCTAAAAATCACAAAAGGGGCCCGCACCAGTGTCCAAATAAAACCCTTTGGGCTGTCCAGCGACGGGGAAAGTGTTTAACCCCAAACACCCCTGGTTTATCACCTACAGGGGAGAACGTGGGGACTGGCGGGCCAAACCCTTTTTAAATAGGGGGCCCCTCCTGGTTTGCGGGTATTGCCCCATCCGATGGGAAATTTCGTATCCAGGGGGGTTTTTGGGGATGGGGGCCCCCCTGAAAATCACTTTTTTAAAAATCCCCGGTCTGATTCCCAGCGCCAACAAAGGGAGGTTTCGGGGCCCCCGGGGGGTTCCGTGGGGGGGCCTCTTGGAAAGGGGAAGCGGGTGGTACCAGGGGGCGGGGTCCCTCTCAATTCACACCGGCTTCACACCCCTTTTTGTCATTTTTTTTTATTTTTCCGGGTCTTTTGTAATCATTTTTTTGGGGAAAACCCTTTACTACAGATAGAGTTTTCCTTGTACTCAAACCATACAACTTTTGGTCTGGTGCGCACACAAGACTTCAAAGGGTTTTTCTTCCGGGCCCCATAAATGAAAGCTCTGCCCAAACCCAAGGGAGATTGTATCTTTTTGGGTTTAAAGGGAAAATCCTAGATCTTCGTACTGCTGAAACAAGCGAGCAGCAAATGTGTCTACGGCCTCCCCTGTTCTTTTTGGGGACATCCTGCAAGGGGGAAGCTTGATACTCAGGAGTTCGGGGCCCCCCAAACTTTAAGTTGTTCGCAAAAACTTGGGACCAAAACTCGAAGGAGAAATATGCTATTCCCCCGTGGTTTTCCAGATTTTCGGGGAGGGTTTGGGGAGGTATTAAACCCAAATGTTTTGGGACCATAAAAGGGTATCTAAAACCCTTCCAGTTGGCTCCATATATCTACTGGTCTGTGTCATTTTTTCTAAAAAAATTTTGGCAGGGGAAAACTTCTGGGGTCAGGAATTTGTTTCCCAGGGGAGTCTATTTTGTCCCGGGGGGGGAAGGGCACATATTGGTTTTGGGCCCCTTTCGGGCTTTCCCCGGGGTACGGGGTGGGGGCTTATCTTTGGGGGTCTTCAGGACTGGTTTGGCTGTCCATGCGGGGGGTTTGGAGGAAGGGGCATGGGTTGTCTTCCGCGGGAAAGATCCCCAATGCCCCCCTTGTTGGCCCAAACAATCCTGGGGGTGCCGGGGTTTGTCGGAAACCATCTTATCACTTCTAAATAAAACTTCAGGGCCCTTCGGGATTTTAATTGGGCATAATATCATTAAATGCAGTTTGTACACATTCTAGAAGGGGGTTTCCCCCAAGTTTTACCGGCTAAAACCCAAAAGGTAGGGGAAGGGAAAGATTAGGCATTCATCCCCCGGGTTTGCCCCCCTGCTGGCAGCCCCCTAAGGGAAATTCCATTTGGCTGATCAAAGGATCTCTACATTTTTTATCGGGGTTTTTTGCGGGTAAAATAGGGGGCCTAGGGTGTTTAGGACTTCCAGGGCAACTCCCCCAGCTCC
This sequence comes from Phyllomedusa bahiana, assembly GCA_025379985.1. Taxonomy (NCBI): domain Eukaryota; kingdom Metazoa; phylum Chordata; class Amphibia; order Anura; family Hylidae; genus Phyllomedusa; species Phyllomedusa bahiana. Next base: position 2,145 of record JAODAL010020070.1, read on the forward strand.
GGAAAACCACTGCGGACCCCATTTCCCAAAGGGTTTCCCCTTTTTTTTTCTTTTTGAATGGGGGCAAAAATTCCCCCCTGGAGGGCTCCCCCGCCTTCCTAATGAGCTTCGCAGAAAAATCCTCCAAGTTGGTTAAGGGGGGTTTTGTGGACTCACTATCGCTCCTACTTTGTGTTGAGGAGGGTCTCCATGACCCACAGTGAACAGAACTTGTCCTTTTTGGGGGGGTATTAAAACATTCGGACACTGGGGGTTTCCCAATTTTCCCCCCTTTGGTCGTACCCTGTCATTTTGTTGGGGGACGGATATATTTTAGTCCGCCTCCAAATAGGGGGTTTTTGGAGAAACCTTATTTGGGGACGAAAAGTCCAGGGCCCGGGTGCCCCCCTGTCCGAAGAGTTAGGGGCGACAGGGCTGGCACCCCGGGGAATTTCCATGGGGGGATGATCCAGCCCCCCTTCCACCGTATGGGGGGGAGACCCGGGGGGGGCCCCCCTTTTCGGTCCCCCCCCAGGCTGAGTTTCCCCGGGGGAGGCTTTTCCCCATTCCTCCCTGTTTCCCTTCAAAACACGGGCGGCCGGGGTGGGGGGGGGTCCTGTGCTCCTGGGGGGGGGCCACAGAGGGGTAAAAGGCCGTGCCCTGATCACTCTCTGCGGGGGGGGGCGGGGGGAAACCCTGTTTGTACTGCCCCTGGGAGGTGACAAAAGGGAAATATGGGGGCCCCCCCGGGACAGGGTGGGTTTAGGGGCTCGCCCTCTGGGGGCTTTTTTGGGCAGCGCCACAGACTCTAAAAATTTTTCCCCCCAGTCCCCCATTTTGTTTCCCCACTTTTTATTTACAGGTCCTCCCTTTCCCGGGGGATTACGGGGGGCCATTATAGGGCGGTGGCCAGGCACGGCGGCCCATCTTAGAAAACCCCCAATTCTCAAGGGACTTTTTATGTAACCGTTTCAACTTTTTACGCTCTCAGAACCCCCATTCCCCCAACTTCAACTTTAAATTGCTTTTCTGCAGTCCCCTCGCAACTCTTTAAATGGGCCTGAGCCCTATCTAAAACCAAAACCCTTTTTCACACAACTTGCCCCCGATACTCTTTTTAATTTCCTGCCACTCTCAAAATGGGCCCGACCATATCTAACCCCAAAATTTATCACACAATTGGCCCTCGATACTCTTCTATAATTTTTTCCTTTCCACTTTGACGGTTGGAGCCGTCCCTCTCTAGAAAAATCCCACAAGTTTTTTACATCTTCCTTTCAAAGAAATTTTAAAATTTTTTGCCTTCTTTCCGAGCAACTTTTCCTCGGGAGTCCTTTTTCCCCGCCTATTATAACTTATGTTTCTCGTTTAAAACTGTTAAAAAAAGAAGATATTTTTTCCTTTTTTTCCCCAATTTCCCCGGGAAATACTACACAAAGTGTGGCCCCCCCTTTTGGCCCCCGGGGGACCCCTCCCCAGCGCGTGGACCCCCTATCAAAATAAAAAAAAGTCCCTAAGCTACCCAAAACCCAAAAGTTTCCCGGGTTTACCACTTTTACAGTTAAATTTTCCTACTTTTGAGGATGTTTCCCTCCCCCGGGATTCACCCTTTCCCCGAGTTTTCCCCTTTTTGAGGGTTCCCAAATTTAATCACCGACCCGCGCCCGGCTGCAATCAAAACCCCGAGCCTTTTTGTCCTGTCTAGTAAAAAAAGAGGGGGAAAGAGTCCCACTATCTCTTTAGGATGCCCCAGGGCTATAGTTAAACAATTTAAAACACAAACCATGCCCGGGGGGGAGGCTCAGTGACTTCAAAATGACTCAGCCATTTAACCGCCGTCCCCCAAAGCGTGGTTTTGGGGGGCGGGGGACAAAAAACAATCCTTTTTTCTATGGGGCAGTCAAATTTATTTTGAAACCCCCCCGCAATCAGACTGGGGCAGCGGGGTTACTAACCGAACAACATCAAACCAAAAGGCAGTCCCCCTTAAAAAGAATTTTGTATCAACTTTTTCCTTGACTCGTGAGGCCCGGGAGTCCTCGATTTGAAGGTTTTTTTGGGGTTTTTTTCTCGCGATTTCCCTTCGTCGGGTTCCGGGGGGTTTGGGGATTGTGTTTTGCCAAAGCCCCCATTGGGGGCCCAAAAATTGGGCAGGGTCGTTTTTAAAACGACAAGGGGGGCTCCCGTTTTCCCCCTCCGGTACTCCAAATCAATGTCTGAGTGCAGGGCCAGCCAGTGAAAAAAAAAAGAGTCAACACGTTGTTCTGGTTTTAAAACTTATCCATTTCACAAAGACTTTATTCAGCGCGGGGAAATATTTTGCGGGGTAGAAAAAGGGGCTTTGGGCCCCGGGATGCGCAGTGGGACCCTCCATAGGGAAAGGGGGTTTAGCATAAAGTTCTTTTATTTTGGGTTTAAAGTATTGCCGGGCAGATGAATTTTTTGGGTTTTTATCAGCCAAATTTCTTCTTTTTGGCCCTGTAGTCGAAAATCAGTTGCTTGTTGGAAAAGGGGATGTGTATTGTGGGAAACCCGTTATTTGACTGCCTCAAAACTGACAGTCATCTTCCTTTAAATAGATGTATGGATAACTGTAATTTGGTTTTAAAAAGGAGGAAAACTTGGTATTTTTTTTTTTTATAAACAAACTTTTTGCTTTGATGCAAAACCCGTACACATATTAGCAAAATTAAACCCCCACAGTTAGATTTAACCCCTTAAACCCCCCTGGGGAGGGTGGGGGTACGTGTGATCCCCTGCATAGCCGGCGGGGGATTGCTCTAATTCCATCCGCCCTGTTTAACCCCTTAGGGGAAAAGCGCAAAGGGCACTTGATCAGGGCGCCTGCGGGGAAATCGCGGGCTCCCGATCAGTTAACATGGTAGCTGGAAGCCTTGTGAAAGCTTCCATCGCCACCATGTTTTCTGTTTTACTACTTCCTGCCTCAGAAAATGTTCGGATTTTTTTTTTTCGGGAAACCCAAAACATAACTAAAACCCCACCCTATTTGGTGTTTCCCGGTTTTTATATCACCCGGGAAAAAACAGATAACACAAAAAAAAATTTTTTTCCCAAGAATTTAATTTCCATAAAAAAAAAACTCCCACAAACATGGCGCCAAAATAAAGTTTTTTTTTTTACATTTTTCCCCCCTTTTTTTTCGGTTTCACAGATTTAAAGGGGTTTTTTAGCTGGAACCTTCCCAACCCCGAAATTTTGGGGGTCTTTAAAAAGGGCACCCCAAAAGAGGGGAACATTTTACGAAGGGTCCCACCTGAATTTGGGATCCCTTTCCGGTTTGGGAGGTGGGCCCTTTACAGTTTTTTAAAAAAAAAAAGTACACTAAAAAACCCCCAAATTTTTTTTTAAAATATTTTCCTTTTGTTAGAAAAAAATGCTGTTCCAAAAAAATTTTATGTCCTGTTTGACCAATTTTTTTTTCTTTTTAGAAATGCTTAAAGGGTAAATTTTAATTTTTTGGCATAGCTTTTGACTGCATAACATGTGCACCTATACTTTTTTTTTCAAAAAAGAAAGTTGTGAAACCCAATTTTTTTTTTAACTATTTGGGATGATGGGAAAGACACCAATTTGAAAGTTTCCCTTTTTCCTGCAAAAAAAAAGCCATCATATGTCTATGTAGGTGAAAAAATAAAAAAGTTATGGCTTTGGGAAGGCGAGGAGGAAAAAACGAAGAGTCATGTTATTTTGACCATGGTGGGTTAAGGGTTAAAACATTGCTGGAAAATTTTTATTTTTTGGAGGGAAGATGTTTAAGCAGCAACAATAAAACAAAGAAGGAAATAAAAACGACATAAAAATTATAAAATAAGCGTATTGAAGAGCAGTATTGGACGGAAGTTTTTACTTACCACATATTAGGCTGGTAGTCTTGTGAAAAAAGCCACATGTATCACTTAACATACTTAGAAAGTGTCAATGAAGCTTCTGAGAAATGGAAACCCTGAAAACAGGGACAAGTTTCTATTCTGAAAGCCCAGCTTGAAATTAGGAAATATTATTAATGAAAATAAAACAAGATAAAGTGATCTTCTAGCATTCTCATTTATGACGGTAAGGTTAAAAGAGTTAAGCCTATTGGGTCTTGAGAAAAGATGGCTCCATGGAGGCACAATTAACTTATATACATATTTTAAATGGCCCCTACAAAAAGTATGGTGGAAAGCTATTTCATGTAAAACCCTCTCAAAAGGCAAATGGGCACTCCCTCTATCTGGATAAAGAAGATTCAATATCCAGAGGAAAAAAGTCTTCTTCACCTTGAGATCTAGGAATCTGTGGATTATCCTCCACAGCAGGGAACAGGTGAGGGTTTAAAAAAGGCTTATAACTACTTACTACTGAAATAATTATTAATACTTTAGGTAGATGTATACAAATACCTCATCTATAATTCAAGTCTGAGGAACATATATTGGGATCAGGAATGAAAATATACCTCTAGGGCCAGATTGTCCTTGCTTCATGGTTTTCCAAAATCTACATCTCATCCATAATCTGTACCCACCCTTGGTTGAAACTTGAATGGAAATGAGTACGTTTTTTCAATCGTACTATGGTAATTATTAACAGATTCTATTATTTCAATATAGAGGCTTATTCCTTTGTGACCAAGATTATCATTTGTTTCTGTCTGAATAGTAACCATGAAAGAGAATGTCCCATCGTAGAAATTTAATTGCATAATAACAATTGGTATTGTAAGGTGCCCCTGGAGTTTGGAGCCCAGAATTTTTTATATGGCCATAATGTCTGCCATGTGATACTCCTTTAAAGTAAGCAGAAAGAGAAAAAAGTCCAACCTCTCATTAAATACTTTTATTCTAGCTTGGTTGTGGGTGTCGTGGCAGCATCTTTTGTCCAACGAATTAGACTGAAGTGTGGAAACAATTTAAATGATGCCACAGCAAACCTCGCCTCAATTCATCTTGAAGTCTGAATAATAAAAGCAGCGTTCTGGAGAAATAATCCACAGATAATACAAATGCATCCAATAATGGCTATGTTTATTAACAAAGAACTTAAAACAGTTATAGTCAGAAAGGGGAAGATGGGGTGATTTTTAGGGCATAGCCAATATTAGATACAATCCTTCTCCTATACTTTTTGCAAAGCAATCACAAGTGTGTTTTTGTGGAAGAAGTGGCCTTGAATTCCCCAGCCTGCTAAGCAAAATGAATTCCTAAATTAGTAAAAATTCAAGAGAAATGAGGACAAAATAAGGAATCTGAGTGCATAAATGGAACAGTCATGCTATTGCAAACCTAAACAGAGGGGGATGCATTGAAGGTCAGCCATATTCTCTTGAATCAAAAAGTAGAGGGAGAGTGGGGTAAACAGTGTTGTGTATAATGCTGTGCTCAATCTAGAATAACTTAATTTTAGATCGTGAATTTTCAATTGCTCAAAGGTAAATTAGTTATTCGGTTTTATGATATTCCGAGGTAAGATAAAGAATGACTAAAATATGAAGAGCTTATACAGTGAGATACTGAAGAACTTGTCCAAAATGTGTCATAGACAAAGCAAACTAAGTCTGACATGGTCTGTGGTATAGCCCACAGATTATGGAGATTCTGGAGTGTGGGGTGGGTTTATGAGCATCAACGTTAGGTAGGCAGGCTAGGGCTTTTGGCAGTACAGAGACAGGACAACAGCATAAAAAGTCCAGTCCAGGCTATGCTGGTTTGTTTAATTAAAGGCAACAAACTAAAACAGCCTTAATGACAGGCAAAACAAAATCCTGCACGGCCTGAGCCTCAGGAAAGGGCAACATAACATTAATCGCCCCAGACTACAACTAGAGACACACTAAAGTGCCTCTGTCAGAGACCAAAAGACACGGAGTAACGAATGCTACTTACAATGTTGCGCTTTGATATTGCATTCCACCAGCAGCCATGACAGGGCCTGCATGACCCAGGGCTTTAAAATAGGCCTGAGCCCCACCTTACCTGGGGCTGTGAGGTGGCACATCCAACCCAGCTCTTAGACCACTCCATGAAAAGCCGACCCGGACACAAGCGGATTGTGAACCTCTTATACTACACATGGTGTCAAGCACATGGAATGCAACTGACCTCACAAACTGTCAATCTCTCCCTTCAGCCGAGTCCAGGCGCGCGCTCGGTGACACGCAGGAGCTGTCCATGCACTCCCTATAGTCACATATTGAGAGCATCTAGGGTAAAGTATCTTCCTTCAATAATGTCCGCCTGATCACTGTCTCACTACCCTCCCCCTCTGTTCAGCCCTGGGTTGGGTCTGACACTTTTAGCCATCAAACAGTGGACTCTTGACCAGTGGCTCCCAGCAATTGCCCCCTGTATTTTCCAGCCCTATGTTCCACGATAAGCTTTAATTCTGTAATGTCAAGAACCACCTTGTGACTCTTGCAGTTATATCTCTTTTGCCTGTGTGACATCCAGGTTTTAGTGGCGAATGAGCCCGTGATTAACCTAAAATGGTGCGTTGCGCAGTAGGTAATAGACGGTATTAGGAGACATGAGTCCCAGCTTGATGGCCTAAAACACTCCCGCTCAACAATACTATAGTAACGCTCAGGGATGGCTTGAGCTTTCTGCTATATAGATATGTGACGGGGTGCTCTCTCCATCTTACCTCCGGGATGTGTACTGCACCTAGCCCCACGTCAGATCGCATCGGTCTGGCACAAATAACTCCTCTTTAAAGTAAGGGTTGACTAGAACTGGTTGTTTACACATGGAACATTTTTTACAATTGAATACGCCCGATCAGCCTCTGGGACTCCAGGTAACCATAACGATTTTACTGTGACATGTCACTCTGATGAGTATGAGCGGGCTATGCTAGCGAAGTCGGAATGAACTCCGCTAATACCCTACAATACCTATAAAAAAAGGGCCCCCTTACTTTGCTTCTTTGTGTGTAGGTTTGGGCCAGCCTTGTATATGCCTCATACTTCATTAGACTTGCGGTTTTATGACACACCTACCAATTACATACCCAGGTACCGGGCTTCATCCAGACCTAAGCACACTTATTTCGATTGTGCTGTAAGCCCTGCTTCTCTAATCGAATCAAGCACAGCCCGTACCTTAAAAAGATGGCTATCCCAGTCCTCAATGAGAAGATAAAATTCGTCGAGATACGCTGATGCATATAATGACGATGGGGTCTTGAGAATTATAACCATTAACCCTGGAAGTGTTGCTGGACAGCCTGCAACCCAAACAGTAATGAAAGACATACTGAAACAGACCACCTGGCGTGGCAAAAGCGGTGCATTTCTTTGACCTTTTGTGTTAAGGGGTGACCTGCCAATAACCTTTATTAAGGTCAAGAGAGTAAGAAGAATAAGTCATGCCTGACCTAGCCTACTCAATCGAGACTCGGTCCACTCTCCGGCATGTGGATACGTATCTCTAAACTTCGGACCTCCATATAGCGTCCTGAAGTCGTTACAGAAGCATAATGAACAATCGGGGCCCTTTGTATCAGCACTAATAGGGGGCTGACCGACTCATACTTCTAGACTCCTCAATTAGCTCCGTGGTCCATACATTTTCTTAGACCTCCTTGATTGGCCCTTTCTACGAGCTTCTGGGACCCAGTCAGTTTTCCGGCGTGATGAGACCTTTACTGCCCTGTTCGGTGACAATGTCGGATGCTCTATAAATTTCGTGCGCCCGGTACAACCCCGTCAGAGAACACATCCTGAATTTCTCTCTGAATGAATTCGAGGTCTCCTGTTTTTGGACTTGGACAGGACTCTGAAATACGCAACTCTGAAACACCTGGTGGGATACTACAGCTGCAGTTGTCTCCCTAAATCTTCCACAGTTTTAATTAATTTACATGATAAACAAGCTGTTCTGGTTTTTCTTTTGCCCGCTGATAGACTTTATAAATTTAGACCTCGCCTGACCTATTCATTATCTCGGATAAGGTCCCTGCCACATTAGCATAGAAATTTACTTTCCAAGGTGGGCACTAACACTAGACAGACCCTATCACCCGTTTTTGAAAGGGTCCACACCCTTGGCAGACACTGTTAAACACCCTGGGGCTTAGGGCTACCTGGCCTGCAGAAAATTTTCCCTAACGGATGGGGATGAGACTGTGCAGCAAATACGGTCCCTGCATAAGAAATGTTGTCCCAATAACAGCTCTTGTAAGGTGTGGACTCTGCTCCCAGGTTTCTTTATCGTAAAACTAGGAAGGCCCTGTGGGGGAATAAACCATAGACCAGCTCGAAGGGAGAAACCTGTGATGACTGTTGTAACTTCCCGTTACTGAAGGAACATGGAGGTAATGGCAGAAGCAAACCCCAGTCCTTCCCATCCTTACTAACCCCTTCTATAACTTGCCTTAAGGGGGTCTTGAATTAATCCTTTTCAAACCAGGCCCATGTTTGTGGGTGAATATACATATGTGTTCAGTATGTATGGATGGTTTAATAACTTGCATAATTCTTTCATAACCTGTGACATAAAAACGGGTATCCCCTGTTCAGTCAAGGATCTGCGTTTTGGTATGGCCAGTCCATGAGAACATTGATAGAACAATTCCCTGGCAATACTTTTTAGCGAGGAAAGTATTCCGTAAGGAACATCCCCCTCTGGGAACCGGGGTGCGTTAGTCCAGCACCACCAATAAGTACGAGAGTCCCCTTGTCCAGACTTCAACCATTGGGCCCACTAGATCCAGGCTATTCCCTATTCAAAGGGGTACTCTTCTTATTGATGGGTCAATGGCACCAGAGGGCTCTGTGACATGGGGCATCGGAGATGTAAATGGCACTTCGGGGCTTGGACCACATACCGGCTTGTACGTCCAGTGTACACCCCTGGTCAAAAAACCTCTGCAGAATGAGCGCTCTTTTGGGAGCCCCCCCTCATTATCCATACCCAAATGGCCTCCTAACCATGAGCTTATAGAGAGGTCGTAACACCATTCGTCCGTTATGGCCATGATACAACCACGTTGTTCCCACAACCTCCTCCCCGAACCTATGTCAACCTTGGGTATAACAGCTCATTGGTTGACTTCATATGGGTAACGCAGTATCCAGGCCCCTGGGTATTGAGACACCCCATTATGACTCTCACAATTTTCCCTGGTCATTTACCAATGGGATCTCAGATAGTTTGAGCAGTCCCAAAATTATCCCTCGGACCCTCTAGGTTCCGGCATAGTAGACCCTTTCCTCTTGTTTCCTCCATTTCATCACCACGCAGAACAGCTGAGGTAGACATAGTCACATTCTCCGTGGTGACCCCTATGGGCTGTTAACCATGGATGTCAGTGTCACATGGCTCTGGTACACATCGTATGACATCACATCAATTATTATATTTGACACCATATGCTTTGACATTTTTTCTGCACAAGTCCCGAGAATAGGGGGAATCTCTCCCTAGGATCACATGGGAGTGCATTTAGGTCCTAACCACACCCACCTCATGTTGAGGCAACACACAATGAGTTTTCGAATTTGACTAAATCAGTTTGGGGTGTATTCCCTTGGTTTCCCGCGCATGTACACAACAGGAACCCCTACCACGCAACCATTGAGTGATGTAAGGGCAACCAGACTGGCGTGCACCATTTTGACCTTATACTCCCCGAGTCCCAGTAGTAGCTCCATCACTGGATAAGTCAGTTAACCTTTGGTGACACACTGCCGATCGGGAGACTCTGACTCAGTCTCTGGCAAGTACACTGGTAGGGCAAACTAGCAACCTTCGTCTATCAGTTGTAGCACTCCATCGGCTCAACCTGTAAGGTGATCAGAGATCACAGCAACATGTTCCAGGTACCGTGACACCGCGCAGCACAGTAGATTCGGTCCCCGGTCTCCTTGAGACTCTTCCCTTGGACGAGCATCCCATAGTGGGTCCCATTCTCTTCCCAAAGAGTCCCCCTCTTGAGCCACCACCCTCTTTGGGAACTTTTCACCCCCCTTATATATGTGGACAGTCTTACAGATGTTCTGTACGATGTCAGTCCCCTTGTACTTGGGGAGCGACCCTTGGAGGCTGCTTGAACAAGTGCTCGTGCTTTGTACCTTAACAACTAGGTTAACCATTTTTACAGGCATCTGTGGGGTCCCGCCTTGTCCAATCTCCAGCGATCTGGATCCCTGGGAGGGCAAAAGAACGGACTAACTTGTCCAAGAAGACTCTTTCCATATTATGCGCAGTGTAGACTCCTCGGGTGTACATTTTTTCACCAAGTTGATCAGGTCTACAGACTGAGAGCGCGCTGAAGATGGTCCAGGAAAAAGACCAGATGTGCACCCCCGGCTACGCACATTCGTGGTTTTACCCCCTAAGCGAGCCAGGATCTCGCCTTTTTTTTAAGTTAATAGAGGACCTATCACCTATTGACGGAACCATTTTTAAAACACCTGATGGGAGCGGCCATCTGTGGATGGCAGTTAAAACGAGGCTGAATATACAGGTGCCACGCCCCCTAAACCAAGCGCTGCTTATCGCCAGGATTCGCAGGCTTGTGTAATCGACTCCCTTAGTCCTGCATATCTCATCTCCCTGATGCAAAATCACATCAGTATTCTGGGAAAATGTCAAAGTTAAGCCACTTATTTTTTCCACTATTAGAACATTTGAGAATATTAGAAGAAAAAGATTAAAGGGTTTTTCTTAGTTTACTTACGTGTGTCTGTATAAATATGCGCAGCTACCTACTTGGTGTGAGTATATTTATGCTACTGCTCTCTGGAGAGTGTGATAAAGAGTATGAGCACAGGATAAGTTAAAAAATAAAAATAAAGTGCTGAACTAGCATATTTAATATAATACTGGGCCAGGAGACATTACAATGCCCACAGATTGCCCCAAAACACCCTAGGACCGACAGTGGTTGAAGTGTCTTTATATGTTTCGGTGATAACCAAATTTGTATAGGCTTTGTCATGTATGGGTTTTAGAAAATTCATGTTTTTTTACCATTTTTTGTAGGAAAGATGCCAAGAACATCTTTTGTTCAACCACCTATGGTCCTAGCAATGGTGCATGTTTTTGGTGTCATGCTTGATGAACATTTTTTTGAATTGGGAACACATTTTGGCATGTTCAGAGATGAATTTATAATTATTATTTTTATAGATCCAAATTTCTTAGGGAAATATAAAATGTCCAAAAAATGGGCTCACAAATTGTTTTGAATTTGTTTTTCTACTCCATGTACAGATCGGTATGGGCTGAATGTTATTGTCATAAGATGAATAGATCGGATTTTTCTGAACATGGATTTTACAGACTGGACGTGTTTGTGAACCCCCCATTTGTTTTCCTTTTTTTTATATTGTAAAATGGCACTAGGCGTGGGTGTGATTTAGAACTTGTTAATGATTTATTGGTTTGTTTGTATTTTTGGGTAACTTTAGCCTCTTAGTTCCCACCTACAGTACAAGGATCACCCTAAGGGGAGGCACAATCACTTGTCCCCGTATATATGGCATGTACTATTCTACTACTGTATAAGTCTTTTCAATCATTACCTTATTATATCCCTGTTCTATGACACACAAGGTCCTAAAGTGTTTAACTTGTTGTGATTAGCGTGTCGTGTTGCTGCTGTAAATTAACAGCGGACAAGACCACTATATGACTATATATTATATTAAATATACGGGATAATTAATAAATATGAATTATTTATTATCTTATTTTAAAGCGGCCATTTGATTCCCAGCATGGCGCATTGTGTACAATTCGAGGTGGATTACAGTACATTACCAAAGTCAAACAGCGTTACAGTGATAAGGGATAATGAAAATTGAGACGACCAGAGGGAGAGAGGTACCTACCCGCGAGGGCTTAACAATCATACATAGGGGGGGAAAGAGACAGGAGGTGTGAGTTGCAACAATTGTCTTGTTTGGAGGAAGTAGTGACAAGTTTAGTGTGATGGTTTATTTAGCAAGCCTGAAGAATTGGGTATATTATCAGTTTTGCTTTTGAGAAGCGTGGCTGGAAAGTGGAGTCTAAGAGTCTGATTGTGAGGGTTGTTTTGGGGCAGTTAGTTGTCCAGCGTAAGTATGGGTTGAAGCACGGGCAGAAGTCTTGGAGACGTGTATGTGTTGAGTGATCAGAATAATGGGAAGGCATTGAGAAGTCCCTGTGAGGCGAGCGGAGGAGTGCTGTTGAGGGGAAAATAAATAGGTGAAATATTGTGGAAATTAGGTCCAGAGATGTATGGAAGGGATAGGTCAATTGAGATCCTTTGTGAGGGGAGTCATGGTTCAGTATGCTTGTAAAATTAACATTCGCGGTTGTCAATGGGAATCCAGTGAAGAGGATTGTGCAGAGGGGAGAGGCAGAGGAGTAACGAGGAGAAGAGGTGGAGATTAAGACGGGCAAGCAGAGTTTAAGGATGGATTGGAGGGGAGCGAGGAGGAGCTAGCAGGGAGGCCACTAGAGAATGGATGGTATCAGTAGTCCTAGGCAGGAGATGAACAAGGGCGATGGACCAGCATTTTTGTATGTGCGGTAGTTGAGAATGAGCGTGTTGCAAGATGGGGGGATGGTTTTTTTCATGGTGAGGGAGTGCGCAGGCAGAGGTTGAGGTGATTTGGAGATGTGTGGTTATATTGAAATGATATGTAGCAGAGTCTAGGGATTACCTCTAAGTGCAGGCGGAGTTGCGTGGACCAGGTGAGTAGTGTAGAGCGTTTGACTGTTAATAGAGAGATGCAGGGTCAGGGGTATATTGTGGGATGGTTGGAAAAATGGTAAGAGTTGGCTGGTTTCTTCCACATTTAGTGTTTTAGGAGACGTGATGAAGAAGAAGGAGGTAACGTGTAAGGAACAGACAGGCCGATGTATTCCGGGAGAGAAGAAAGTGTAGGAGTCAGATACTTAGGGGCCGGAGATTGTAGAGTTGGTGTACATCAGCATAACAGGGTAGGGTAAAGAAAGCCATGAGTGAGGGGCTATGAGCTGATCGAGACCAAGAGAGTAATAGAGAGAGTAGTGGGCCAAGGACTACCCTTTTAGGATCACCGAGCGAGAGAGGCCGGGCTGGTGGAGGTGGAGCAAGAAGTGAGAACCTGAAAGTCCGATGCAGTGATGGTTACGAGGATATCCAGGGAAAGACCAATTATCTTGTGGATGGAGCCGACGGAGGGAGAGGAATTTGTAGCAGGGAGGGAATTTTTGCCATTGTCAAAGGTCAAGGACAGGTCTAAGAGGGATTGACAGCAGAGTAGTGGCATGATGCCTTTAGCACAGTTACAACGTCATTAGTTGACTTTGGTTAGTGGTAGTTTTCGGTAGAGCTGGAGGGGGACGAAAACCAGATTGTAGTGGGTCAAGAAGAGATTTGGAGGAGAGGTGGGAGGCACTTGGAAGATAGACGAGCTGCTCGAGGAGTTTTATTGGGGAACAAAAGGGAGCAGTCTGAGATGTAGGCGATAGTTTTGGAACAGAGAAAGGGTCAAGGTTGTTTTTATTTTTTTAGGATGTTGGAAAGTGATAGTAAGTCTGATTTTTAAAGCGGGAAGGGAAGATGCAAGGTTATTGAATAGGTTGAAGCGAATGCGGGTGCAGGAGGATCTGGAATATAGAAGCACTGATTGGTCTGGATTAGGTGGGATGGCAGTGGGACAAGGACTACAGGGTAGTCATGAGGTTTGGATATTGGACAGTAAGTGTAGGAGAGCTTTGTCATGAGTGAGCCGTGGGAGGCAAGTTTAAGTGTGGAAGAATCAGTTGTGCAAGGGAGAAGGAGGGTGGTGGGACTGCGGCTGAATCTGTTCTCTGATATGTATGATATCTTTTGGAGGAAGTGAATGGCAAAGTCATCTGCTGAAATGATGCGGATGGGGAAGGAAGATGTTTTGAGTGACATAAAGAGAGGTTTAAGTGGTGTCTTGAATAATTGATTGTGGGTGTTGAGTTGGTACAGGGAGGATATAAGATGTGTGAAATAAGTCCTGTTTGGCAGATGCAGGTGCGGACTTAAATTGTCTGGTGCCGTTGAGATTATTGTGTTGTGTAGTAAGGCAAAGATCATCAGGTGAGAGTGAGATTTCTCCAGCGGCGTTCGTTGCAGGTGCTCTGTAAGCATCCGCTCAGTTGATTTTGTGTTAAGTAGTTCTGTGAGCCCAGGATAGCTGATAGTGATTTTGCTGGTTCATTTTTGTGTGTATAGGAGCAACGAGTCAAGTGGCGGATGATGATTGTATGGGTATGTAGCTACAAGGTGGTTGTCTAGCTGGTCTGGGTCATTAGAATGAGGAGATAGTTGTAAAGAGGTTCAAGAAGAGATTCAGAAGAGAGGTGTGATGGTTTGAGGTTTTGTAGATTCCTGGGGGGTCGTAGGGGGATAAGAGACAGGAGGGGCGGGTGGGGAAGATGGTGGGGAAGGAAGCAGGTTGGGGTCGATATAGGGTGTGGGGTTAGAGGTAAAAATTATATTTTAATATTTTATGTATATATAAAAAAAAATTTTAAAAATTTAATATTTTTATATATTTGTTTGTTTAACCCCCCTTCACACTTTTGGGGGGCTCGTCATCAAAATTGTGTAAAGGGTGTATGGGGGGGGCAGTCTGGCTCCATAGTGGTGACCGTACTGTTAATTAAAACCCGGCAAGTATGTATATTATTAATAATATATTAAAATATATATTATATATATATATATATATTATTACCACTAGGGTTTTGTAAATTTAAAAAAAAAATAACAGTAGTGCCCCTTTATTTATTGTTTCCCCACAGTAATTTATTACAGTTTTGGGCTTTTATGACTCTAGTAATGCCCCTCTAAGGGCTTATATGGACGCTTAGGGGCTAATTATGACCCCCCTACAGAAGTACTATCACCCCCCATAAGGTGATATTGCTATGAATTTTAAAGAGGCAAAGATCTACTAAGGCTAGTGTGTCTGTATGGACAGCACAGGCAAAAAATTCTGCCTTAACTCCACATAGCCATTTTTAGCCTTGGTGGACTTCAGCTTTTAGTCCTGTGTCAGGCCAAGCAGTGGGGGGGTTAATAAGCTCAGGGAGTCGGGGGGGGAGGAGGCAGGGTGAGGGTTTTCCTCTCAGGGGACAGGATGAGTCACGCCAAACAAAAGGATGGGGGGCGGAGCTACTACACTGAGGCATAGGCAGCTGAGTACGGACCCTGGTGTGATCCCGGTGCTGCTGCGCCCCTGCCCACTTTCTCTGTTTGGCCGGACCACATTTAGACAGGCAGCAGTCACACCAGGGGCTCGCCCTTATAAGCGGGGTGCAGCTTTTTAGGGGCCGGCATCCTGTACCCCGGTTAACGGGCACACTGGCCTCCCTGTGTGTGATCAGGGCTCACAGTCATTGTATCGGGGGGGGTGCTCGGGCATACAGCAGCTGTTGCAAAAGCTAAGAGGGGACCCGGGGCCCCCCGTGGCTAAAACTCCCCCCCTTCCCCTTCCAGCAGCATGGCTGTGCCCAGACCAAAGCTGCAAAAACACAAAAACTGTCTTCCATAGCTAGGGCGTCTGGGAGAGTGATGTAAGCACAGCAGTGCATGTGGGGTTTTATGTGTGACTGCTCGGCCGACTTTGTTCCCGAAGTGGGCTCAGTAGCACTGGTCCATGCCCCAAAACAGGGACTATTTTTAAATTTTAGGTTGTGCATTTTTAATAGGTTATATTTTTAAGTGGTGTTTTATTTTTACTTTTGCTTTAAAAGCAAATTGTAAAAATTTTAGTTTTGGTACTCTTTAAATAGTGCTTGGGTCTTGCTCACTGAGGTGAATACGATTCTGCTTTTTTCCCCCTTTTGGGAAGGCGCCAGCATTCAGCCCACTGAGCCACCGAGCTTCTCGCTCTGCAACCCCGCTCTGCCTTTTCTCGAAAACCCGTGGTAGGCCTCAACGTCATTGTACGCGTCATTTTCTGCAAGGACAACTGTGCGGGAGCAGGGGTGGTGGTAAGCGAGCTTGGGTTCTCTGCCATTTTGCGCCACAGCCAGGGGGTTTCTCTTTGGGGCTGCTTATTTTTTGTTGTCTCCTTTTAAAGGGGAGCGGTTTGCCCTTACAAGGCATTGGTTTCGGGGCCCGGGCCCCCCGGGCCCCCTTTACACCTCTGCTGGTTCGCTGTCATAGCTTAAGCTACGTTTGCCTGGATAAGCTGTTTAAAAGTTCATCCATCCGGCGGGGCTCTGATTGCTGCGCAGCTGCAGCTTTTACCCCGGACTAGATTTTGGGGTTATCCCGGGACTTTTTCCCCGGTCGTTGCCCTTGAAAAATTGCAAAAAGGGCCATTAAAAACGGTAGTCCTTTAAAAGCCCGTAATCCCCGCATTGAAAAACACCCTATGGGGGGTTAGCATCAACTTTTAGGTAGCAGCCGGGCTTTGGCAGACAGAGACAGGGCACAGCGTAAAAAAATCCCAAATCCGGCTATGCGGGTTCATTAGAAGGCAACAAAATAACAAGCCTTTTAAGTCAGCAAAACATGCAAAACAAAATCCTGTCGGCTGAGCTCTAAATAAAAAATTAATCGGCCCTGATACATGAACCACTCAGTGCTCTTACAGAGACCAAAAGACACAGTAAAGGGTAAATTACAAAGTGGCTTTTACATTCCACCAGCAGCCATGCAGGCCGCAGCCCCGGCTTTTTAACTAGCCCCGCCTTTCCTGGGGGGTGGGATGGCCACCCCCCCGCTCTTTGACCATCCAGGAAAGCCACCCCACACAAGCGGATTGGACCGTTCTACTACACATGTCAGAGCATAAGATACTGAACACAGGACTGTCGGCTCTCCCTTTTCCGAGTCCGGGCCCCTCGGTGACACGCATCTGTCCACGCGCTCCCTATAGTCACATATGAGAGCATTCTAGGGGAAACGTATCTTCCTTCTCACAGAAGGAAGTGATACAGTACAGAAAAGTCATGCGGAAGGCAAAAATTTGTTCTCCTCAAAATTGTATATTTCACTACATTCCATGCGAACAATAAAAGCACAAGAGTAGAAGAGCACAAAGGGATACACAACACTTTTAGTGGCAAAGAAATGTGTAATGAGACAGTGGATGCATAACAAACAACAAAATATGGGGGAGGTGAAAGCTATTTTAAAATAGTTATTTGTCAGAGATAAGTTGTATGTAGAAAAACAGGAAAATGGAAGCTTTTATTGCCACAAACTGTGATGAACAGAAAAAAGGGCATCATAGAGCCATTTTGGTTTACAACATACTATTTAACAGAGAAAATGAAAGGTACAATAGATAAAATGAAAGTATAGTCCATTCGGGTAGAAGAGAAAAACAGTTAAATGGGTTTTCTCACAATGTAGTTTCGCAGAGCCGCAGCCAGCTCACGCTTTCTGGGTAGGCTGTGGACGGGTCTCTAGCAGTGACTGATATATCAGCTCTGCTATTTTTAGCTATTCCTATTACAGTGATATGAGTGCTGCAGATTTATAATATATTTATAATATGTCATGTACAAGGCTACTGAGCTCTAAAGAGTGAAAGCTTGTCATTAAGTTAGGTAAATAAACTCCATTGCTAGAGATAAGGCTCTGCAGTTCGTGACTCACCAGGGTTGAACTGACTCACTGACGGCAGCTTGGAGCAAAAAGAGACAAGAGAGAGCAGGGAAAGGTGGTCAGTAACCAGAGAAAATAGTGTACTCTCAGAGGAGATAATATCTTCTTTATCTCCTGAGCAAAGCAAAATCAAGATAACAATGTATTTGGTAATAGTCTTCATTTACCTTTCCCTACATGTGAGAAACCTCTTTAAGGAAGGCTTCATATGCTCATTGTTATGGGTTATTAAAGATTAAATATTGGATAATTAGTTGCAAACAAAAATGTTGTTAATATAATACATAAGAAGGCGGAAAAATTTGAGGGAAAATTTTAGTGTACAAGACAATAAAAATGTATTACTAAGTACATAGCCCTGTAAGATGAATCTTATAAATAATGAACACGAGGCCAGGGTGTGACAATGATCAACTCATCTGTAATTTCAGCCCGCTGGAGAAGACACGATGAAAGTCAAGATTCCATGCCCCAGAGACAAAGCAGATGCATGCTGTGCTCACCTCCTTAAGGATTGAGTAATAAATTCATGTCAAAAAGGATTTTAACCCTTTTTAAAAAAAAAGAAGCATTTTTATAAAACGCCGAACCTGGATTTGGAGCTGGTTTTCTCCTTGTATCAACCATCTGAACGTATAAAGTTTTCTTTCAATTGAATAATGTACTACATAGCATGACATGTAACCACAATAAATAAACAAGAAAAAGTGAAGTACGCTCACCGTCCTCCAGCATATTTTAAACCGCCGGGGTGCAGAGGAAGTTGATCACCCGGCCACAGGTGCAAATTGAGGTCCAAGCAGAAAAAAAGGGTTCTTCAGCACCAAAATTTAAAATTTAAAAAATAAAACTTTAATTATCCCTTTTAAAAAAAGTAAAAAACAAACTGACTACAACCATCTTTGTTGAGCTTTTTCAGGTAAACTTGGACCCTTAGGCCTTTCCCCCACCAGGGTTTTTTTGGGACGGTTTCCAACGGTTTGGGGTTTTTTGCAGACCGTCAAAAAAACCCGGGGCCGAAAATGGGAAAATGTGGCCAGGGAAAAACCCCCGGCAGCAGTCCCACTGCCGGGGTTTTTCGCCCGGGGGTTTTTCCCCGCGGGGGGCCCAAAAGACATTGAAAAGAACATTCTTCCGTCCGGTTTTTGGAGGAATATTGCAAGGAAGTGAAGGGGGAGGGGGTTTTTCTCCGCTCATCGGGAGAAAAGCCGCCCCCCTGCGCCCAGGGACGGCCCCAAAACAGGACAATACCCCGGATAAAACCACGTATTTGTCCCTTTGGGGGGGACCCCCCTTAATCGTTTCGAGTGAGTCACAAGTTTGACCTGAAAACGTCAACTATGATTGTTGTGTAGCACTTTGGTTTCGCCTTTTTTAACTGGGACAATTAAAATTTTATTTTTTAAATTTTAAAAATTTTGATGTGGAAGAAACCTTTTTTCTAAAATGACAAATATTATACGAGTGTTTTGTATCAACTAAAAAAAAGGGGACATTAGTACGGGGCTGCCCCCGTAGTTGGGTCCTTTTAGCCCCAAAACTGGT
Source organism: Phyllomedusa bahiana (assembly GCA_025379985.1). Taxonomy (NCBI): domain Eukaryota; kingdom Metazoa; phylum Chordata; class Amphibia; order Anura; family Hylidae; genus Phyllomedusa; species Phyllomedusa bahiana. Next base: position 21,243 of record JAODAL010020070.1, read on the forward strand.
TTTCAGCCCTGTTTTTTGATTTAAATCAAGAGCACTCCAAAAATTTGGTGCATTTTCGGTCACCCCGCACTTTGTAATGCCCTGAGAGGGGGGCGTTCTGGACAGTTCGACCCAACCGTATGTTCTACACATTTTGCAGGAGGACGTTTTTGGGGCCGAAAGGGGAAAATCTATGACCTGCAAAGGTTTATAGATTCAGGCACACTACACTACAAAAGCACACAAAAAAATTTCGGCGGGCGCAAAAATACTAATGGCCCCAAAAGTTTTTTTTTTAAAAAACAAGAATAAAAATAAATAATTATTAAAACCGGGGGGCGTAGGACATGCACTAAGTTGCCCCCCATGAATCCACAACTTTCCTAAAGGGTTGTCGTAATTTAAATGGTCTGCCCGTTTTTTGTTAAAAGAACCATATTTTCTTGGCTGCAATGAATTGTATTGTATTGTGCTTTAGCCTTGTTTAGTTAATGGGGGACCTCAAGGGGGGGTATGCGTAAAAATTAATAAGGGTTTTGCTTTTTAAGAGAACATGGAAAACCATAAGGGGCCCTTTCCCCAACGGCTTATTCTGGGGGTGATTCCAGCCCTATGCGCGCCGTATTTGCGTGCAGTATGGCTGGAATCCCTCCCCGTCTTAGGGATCCCCCGTTTTTAAAGAACTGGGATTCCGTCTCTTTTTCCCCCCTCGGTGAATCCGCCGCGGGGGGAGAAAGTGACATGCACATTTTTGCCGTGTACCCGGGGTTGAATAATGATGTTTATGGGGCCAGCGAGCTGCCCGGCCCCCCCGCCCCCACTGCACGGTCGGCGAATTGCGGGGCGAAATCCGTCCCCCCAATTACGTCGGCAAAGCCGTGTGAACATTCCCAACGAAACTCGTCTCTACTGCATTAGTTGGTTTACAGGATTACAGTGTAGTCCTAGAAAAACAAAATCCCCTGTTATAATGGTTTAAAAGAATGACTACAGGTAGTCCCCGACTTGAGACGTTCCGACTTGTGATTGCTTCTGAAAAACAAAAGAACTTAAGGGTCAGATTCAATAAACAAATAGTTTTGCTTACCCCGCTGGGAATGCACGATCTTAGTCACCATATCTGTGAATCTTCGGATGTCCTGGTTGTCGTCTGTGATCAAGAATCCCGTATGGACTCGAAACGTGTTAGCGAGAAGCGGGACATGTAATCAACTTTTGTATCCTTACACTTGCTACATTGTTTTTAATTGGAAGAAAAAAAGTAGAATTATTTTTAGGAAATTTAGGATTTCCAACATTTATGCAGCACTTATGGGCCGTGATGTCACACACTGAGTGCCATCCTGAGAGCACCCCTAACCAAGTACATCCTAATAAAAGTGTCCGCTCACACTATTTTCAACCTCCCACCCCCACACACTCCAGAGTTAAACATATGTACTAATAATGTGGCTTCAGATTATATATGCTACATGTGTGCTGTACCATGCTGGTACTTGTAGTTCCATAGCAGCTGCATACAGGCATCTGGTGTGGAACTACAAGTGCCAGAATACCACACTACACATTTTAAATAAATGTACTACTCTGCATGTACATGATTAGTATATGTGTTAAACATATGTAGTGTGACTTGTTGGGCATTGTACCCCCACACAGCAGTAAATTTGGGAGTTGGGTATGTGTGGCCAGCACACACACCACAGCAGAAACATATGTACTAATGGGCACAGACAGCAAAGTGAACATTAAAGGGGTATTAACTCAAAAAAAATTCAAAGATTTTTTAAAAAAAAAATTTCCCGTTTCGACTTAATACAATAGCAAAGAACAAACCTACAGTCCCTATCTTGTTTGTAACCCGGGAACTGACTGTATATTAAACCACAGGAACTGAAATTTTTTTCATTCATAGCTGAATTTACACTGTATTGTACTGTTATTAGAGACAACCCCTGGATAACCCATTAAAAGGAAGAAAACTACATAAAACTGATAATGAGTATTAGGGTATGTTCATACGGCTTATTTTGCCGCGTATTTCAGCATGCATTTCGCTGCGTTTGCCTTAACGCGCGAAATGCGCACCGCAAATACGGTAACTCATACTCTCAAGAGGCTATGGGTTCAGTCGTCGAATTGACATGTCAATTGTTAAGTAGTGCAGCTGACAATGCAAGTCAATGGGGCCGGCCGGGTGCCGGCCCCCCGTGCTTTGGCGTTACATGTCCCAATACGCCGTGTGAACATACCTCGGGTCCTTGAATCTTTGTGCCAAAAAACACCCCGAGAATTCAAACTAAAACAAAAAACTATACATTTTCAAAGACATTTTGCCAGGATCCTTACTCATAATTCCCTGTTACCTTGGAATGACTGGGAGTGCAGCATAAAGACGATCTCATTAACTACTGGAAAAGTGGGCAAATTTTCTGCAAGAACATGGAGTCTGTTTAACAAGAGACAAAAGTCACTGAGTGTTCTGTCAGATTGATACCATTCCCACAGTCCTGATGTCTTCATACCAAGATCAAGGCTTTGAGAGAAAGTAGCAAGTTTGCAATAGGTCTTTGGCCACCAACACCTTTGAATGTTATCACAATATCTCAGTTGTGCAGTCCCAGACTTTTGCCAACAATCTTAAGGGGGTTGTCCAACTACCCTCTTTTAAGTTTAAAAATGGCTCAGTGTTATGAATAGCACAAATCTTTCTTTTCTTACTCGTAGTCAGATAATTGTTGCTATGCAGGCTGAGCCTCAAAAACTCCCTGACAATCAGCTGACTAGCTGCATCACGTGAGGTTGATTCATATGAGAGTGGATGAATGCTGAGCCTCTATAGTAAAGCAGAACTCACTGGACGTGGGTGAGCGAAGTATTCAGTATGCTTATTGCTGTACTAGTTTTACAGCATACGGTTTCTAACATTTAGTCCTGTGTTAGTTATCTGTTCCGAGTATGTTAGAGTTATGTTTTGTCTCAGTTCACTGTTGCTTCTTGTTCATAGCCCACTGTTCAGTCCCCGCAGTGTGTTCTATTCCTGACTTTTCTTTGGTGGCTCTGTGCTGTTTTGGTTAGGGTCATTATAGCTGATGACCTTCGAAAGGACATTGATAGAGTAGAAAAAGCCAGATGGATCAGATTATAGTGTCCCAGCCACTAGGCATCGCCTTGGGAGGCTAGTGTTAGTGGTCAAGTAGTTTTGGTGTCTAGCTTTACGTTGAAGAACTCTCTAGGGTATAGAGTGTGAGGGGGTGGCCATCTTAAACATGACCGACGGGCCCACGCTCTGGAACTCGTGAAGATGAGGATATAAAGTGCAACGATAGGTATGTCGCGGATAACATATATATATAAATATGAGTTTCTGTCTACAGCACCAACACAATCCGAACAGTGGGGAGAGGGGATACCATCCTAGCAACAAAAAACATGGGGGACAGGGGACTGGATGATGTGAGAAGAGATCCTGAAAGCGTGAGTATGGGTGAGAATCAGTCAAGGTGAATAGCGTGCGGCGCATGATGAGTTTACGAGGTACCTACGAGAGCACAAATATACCAGAGCACACCACTTCGCACTGTGCCGCATGCCCGTACAGGCGCTCCGGCAGCGCCTGGTGACCGCGCATATGCGCAAAGAGCGCGTCGCGGTTGATTGCACGATTACATGGCCAGATGAGCTTAAGAGGCTGCAGCGGAAGCTATAGTGTATGACACGGGCGGCGTGTTTGCTATCTTAATCATCGTTAGTGTAGTTGCCAGTATGATGCGGTGTAGCCGCAGGTTTGTGATCGCAGATTACAACTCGCATCGTCTGGTGCGTATATTTCACGGAAATGTGCGCGAGAGGTGTGTGTGATGGTGTACCGCCGCGAGCACATCACCAGAGAAGTGTGATAGCTTGAGGGTGTTGTATCGCACCTCAAAATGGGTGTTGACTCCCCAGCAGACAGTGGTGAGAAAATCATGGGGTTTGCCAGAGTTCTTGTTGTGTTCATGATTCCATAGTAAACAGGTGTTGTTATCAAGGAGGGTCGTAAGATATGTGGATATTAAGGGAATAGCAAGCCACATGGTCGAGAGTGAGTACTTCTCAGATAGCGGGCTTCACACTTAGAGAATACGTGGTTCAACAGTATTCGATATTCATAGCGCTGGTCTGGCGTGGTGAGGTACGGGGTATAGCTGTATCTCTTAAGTGATACTCCGAAACGTCATAAACCAGATGCCCTGGTGCTGGAGATCCGTCTCGAGTGTTGTTAGGATCGCTGGTCTGGTTATATGGGGCCGCTCACTTGGTATCGGCGAAGCTCATCTAGCTGACTCGATATAGACCGATGGGCAGAGACGATTATGCAACTCGTTTGATCCAAGGCGAGGTGTAATAGTATACACTGTGTGTAGGCAGTAAGAGAGGGCGATTTTATGAGAAGGGTGGGATCATCATATATGTAGGAGGGAGTTTTCTATTTGAGGTCGTAATGTATGCTACATGGGAGGCTTGCGCGCTCGTACACAATTGTTATTGCCCATGAGTTAGATATGCCAGCAGGAGATGTGCAAGGGTAAAGATGGTGTATGTGGTATAGCAAACATAAAGTCGGGGAGAATCGGCTACAGCTAGGATCGGCCCGTTAATCTGGGACGTGCGAGGTATGCGGCGAGGGGGGGGGGACGGCGCGTGTGAGCTCTTGGGGGGGGGGGCGTACTAGTCTGGAGGGTCCTGACGAGATTGTGGCAGGTCTTTCTGTTGTGAGTAAGCGTGTGTGGATGTGGCTAGGGGGCCGTTAGACGATGAGGAAACAGCGACGATCTTGGTCTACTGGTAGCAGTCACTATTATGATGTACCCAGTTCAATAGGTTGACGTTCATGACAGGGCTGTGACCCGGAGCGAATTTCATTTGGAGTTTCTGAGCACGAATGGTGTGCATGTATAAGATTGAAGGGTAAGTATGGGAATTACAGTTCCGACCGGCGCGTCTGCACCGCATAAGTATGTGAAACTTAACTGGCAAATGTATGAGGGGCCTTATTTGACTGGCAGCGAGAGGAGTGATCAACTTAGGTGGTAATGTCAAATTAATGAGTAGGTGATGCATGGACACGATCAATATATGAGTACACTGGTCGTACAGACTTGGATCTTCATGTAAGGCGCGCTGTTAAAAGAGTACCTGGTACATCGTACGCGTGGGCTGATGTCTAAAGATTGGGTACTCTACACGAAGGGAATTTTACCAAGTGCTCGTTAGGATATAAGCATATCGGTTAGTGGACTGATGTGTGCGAGCGGGGCTGCTATGCGCGAAGATAGAGTCTTGGGTCCTGCAAGCGTGCTAGATGGGTCAGTTGCAGAGTCTGTATGTATACGAGAATCGGCGACTATACTAACAGCAGGGAGATGGAGGTGAAGGTAACGTTCCACGTATATATGAGTTTCGTCTTTACATTTTACGAGGAGGAATAACAGAGGTGTGAGCGCAGGCAGCAACTGCTGTGTGAGTAGCTGGAATGTGAAAGAGAGGATAATTTATATCAAGGAGAAGTGACCGAGATGTGATCCTCGGTTTACAACAGTAGAGACCATACATCGGAATGAGGAAAGAATCAGCATGGTTATCTCAGATTAAAAATCGCTTTTAGCACTGTATCTTTATGTAGTCAGAGAATTCACAAACATGGCAATCAATTGTTAAAGTTAACTAGGCGAGTACCAAATGTTCGCCAGGGGGATATACATGCTATAGGATGGGCTATAGGGGATGAGCTCGGAGCTTTTGTGCCCAAGATTATTTGTAACGTCCATAAAATTATACATGGGATCAGTTGGGGGGCTGTAGCTCTAAGAGTAGCAAGCTGTATTTGGGAATGACAGGTGAATATATAAGTAGGTGGTGAATATATTAGTGAGTAGGTATAGACTGTGTGATCTGGACACAAGCATGCGCAACGAGTATCTGTGTGGAGTGCGGCCAAGATCATGCAGGGTGGTCCATGCAGCGCACTGCTTTGGTCCTGAATTCTGATAGGACCAGTTCTAAATAGCTTAAGGCAGTGTAGATGCGCCGCGACTGGAATGAAAACAGTGGTCTTCTGCAGTCATACATACAGCGCAGTACAGTGCTGCGGAATATGTGACATACGCGAGTCTAATACAAGCGATAGTGTGGCGCTCAACAAGAGAGGGGGTCGAGACTTAAAGACCTAAGTGGATTAGGACGGATAAGGGGGTGTGAAGTATAGGAGAATGGCTAGTACAAGTGCTAAGGAAAATGATGCCAATAGATGGTTTGAGCTACGGGAGCAGTGGTCTCAGTGAGCGGCGGACCACGCGAGTGTAAGCCTGTTCTGGCATGTTGCTCCGACGTATTCTGTTGCCAAAGTATATTTGGTGCGTACCAAAGAATATTCTGAATGTTCCTACCTCTACTCACGTGGTGGCGACTATTATGGCCCAGTGATCACCGGGGGGAGGATCACAGTACCGCGCCAAAGTGATTGGGAGAGTATATAGGCGCCTTGAGGTTCATACATGCTAAGAGAGGCTGGTTCTCGCTGTGAGCGGTAGTGCTTATGATATTGAGAGAGGTAACCGAGAATTATTCAGGCGCGCCTCTGATTTAGATCCGCTGTCGGAGGCCTAGAGTTTGTAGAGAAGAGTAGTGGTGAAGGGGATGTGGTGAATTCTGTATGAGTTATTATCGTTTATCGCCTTGGGCCTGCCGAGGGCAGTGAAGGATTAGGTGAAAGGGCTGGCTATCGACGTATTGTATCTCGGGGGGGATGGGAGAGCGCCTGAGATGATGAGGCATTGTCGCTATATGCCTAGTATATAATCAAGAAAACTAAAAAATGGCAGGTCAGCTCACCCCACACGTTTATCCAGCTCCTTGGTGGTACAGAGATCTATGCACTTCGAGGGGCATTTGCATAGTCGCCTCTAGGTCCATAGGGGTTGTAGTTGCAATAGTCCTCGCACGCGCGAGCGTTTGACAGTTGTAGCTCGAGCGAGTATAGCCACACTAGAGAGACGATGTCAATAAGGGGCGGAACTATGATGAGCAGATGATAAGATAACTTACTCATCACATGATACGTACAAAAGGACACAGCACGTGCTCTTATCCCAAGTGCAGAAGAATATGCCACGGAAACAGATGTACGTTTCGGCTTAACGCGTCTTCGGGTCTGGCGGAGACTCATACTGTACCTTACGAAGATGGTGATTAAGGATTAAGGGTTGTAGTTTCACCCGAGAGCGTGCGCGTGCGCGCACGTGACCTAACATAGATATTTGTAGGCTACATCTTTGCACTTGGACAAGCGGGCTTGTTTATTGTTTGATATAGCATTCGAGGATCTCACGAGAAAACTGGTATCAAGACATCTCACTTTACATGACTGCTTGGATACTCGTCTGGTGAAAAGCGTCGGGCTCAGACTATTTATTGGAGGACTGCTTGGGTCTGAGGTGGTGTTATCGATGATGCGGAAGGTGTAGCGAGTGTCTTATAGGGGGAATAGGTCCTGTGCATCGCGTCCTAGTTGTGAGACAACAGGGCACACGTACGAGGTACCTCAAGCAAGGTAAATCGAGAAAGTATGGGTGTGGTTATTTGGGTGGGGGAGGGGGGTAGTTGGGGGGGGGAGAAAGATGGTGGGGTGGGGGGGGGGTTAGGGTGGGGTAGGGGGGGGGGGGGTGGTGAGTATGTTGAGGTGGGGAAGCAGATTTTAAAGTGTGCGGTAGTATAAAGAAAAACAAGACGGGCGTGTTGCACGACAAGAGCGAATATATTGAAGATGTGAGAAACAGCTCCCCTAGTGGATTGGGCGCACTGTTACGCATTGGTACGAATCAAGCGCGCAAAGATTCGATGACTCTAATAGGAGATGAAAAGTTTGCCGGAAGACTTTTAGATATGCATCTGCGGGGTAGAGCTCTAAAGAATAGTCTACGATAAAATAGCGTAGCACAGAAATTATATGGGCCCGGAGGTACACTCTGAGCCACGTTCGAGGAGAAAAAAAGGAGACCAGCTGACGTTAGTTTTTTGCAGGTCACATGTTCACGGTCTCCGATAAAAATTGAAATACATTGTAATCAAGAGCGCAGCCAATATGTTATTGGTCAAACTAGGAGAAGTGCGAGAGCACTAAAAAGAAACTGTCAGGTCCGCGTAAAAATGCACCCCTCAGAAAATAGCAGCTAGACAAAATGTGGAATGAAGAAGCGGGTCAGACAAGGTGTGTAAGGGATAAGGAGAGTGGCAGTACCGATTTTTTTTTTTGTGATTTTAACCCAAAAAATTGTATTCAGGGCTTCCTGAACCTAAACTCTCAGATTCTGGTCGAATTTAACTCTGACGTGACTCTGATGCACGACATTACTTAAAACTACTCACATTTTGTTCTGTTACTCCTGATACATATTTAGATTGTAGCATTTATAATTGTTCTCAAACCTGTCTGTATCTATCAAGACATTGTCTGTTGCTCAAGAAATGATCTGATTTAGAGATATTTTTGTACATAAATACAGAGAATAAACGAATCGCCTGTATATCAGTATTTCTACTGTTGAAGAGATATTCTGGCTTCTTCTCTGTGGCCAAAATAAGGTGTTAAGCTGATAAAGGAAGAGAAAAGCTTAGCTCTGTGATATAAATAGGTTATATGATAGCGGAAGAGACGCTGATCTACTGTTATAATAGGGTTATGAACAGAAGAGAGAACAGATCTCCTGTGAATATATAGTGATATATGATAAGAATAAAGCTGAGACTCTGTGATAATAGTTTATGATGAAGAGGATAGTAAGCTGAGCTCCGAGTTAATATAGGTTTAAATGATAAGAAGGAGAGAAGCAGAGCACCGAGATATATAGGGTTATATGTTAGAGGAGAGAAGCTAGAGCTCTGTGATATATAGGGTTATATGATAGAGGGAGAGAACCTGAGCTCTTGTGATATATAGGGTTATAAAGATAGAGGAGCGAAGCTGAGCTCCGTGATATATAGGGGTTTTTTGATAGAGGAGAGAAGCTGAGCTCTGTGATATATAGGGTTGTGTTATAGAGGAGAAAGCTTAGCCTGTGATATATAGGGTTATATGATAGAGGAGAAAGCTGACTCCATGATAAATAAGGGTTTTATGAAGAGGAAGGAAGCGAGCTCTGTGATATATAGGGGTAATATGAAGAGGAGAGAAGCTGATCTCTGTGATTTTATAAGGGTTGTGTGATAGAGGAGAGAAGCTAACTCTGTGATATATAAGGTTATATTGATAGAGGGAGAGAAGCTGAGCTCTGTGATATATAGGGTTGTGTGATAGAGGAGAGAAGCATGAGATTCTGACCATGAGATTAAATGGCATGATTTCATCATTGGTTGAGATGGATCAGTCTGGGTTTATGCCGACGAAAACTGCCGATATCAGTCTTAGAAGTTTGCAGGTAACTCATACGAAATCAGGGAAAAGAGTGATCGCTGCCTTAGACAACGAAAAGGCTTTCGATTATGTGGAATGGCATTTTATACGGATACTTCTGTCAAAAATGGGGATCCCTCATAGCTTTACTTAGTGGCTGTGCCTGCTCTACTTGCACCCCACTGCGACAGTTAGGCCTCATTCACACGGCTTATTTGGGCACGGATTGGCGCCGAAACTCCCGCCGGATTTGCGCTTCAGAACGGCGCCAATCCGTCCCTGTCATTACGGTAAACCCCCACTGCTCTCATAAGAACAGTGGATTCCGTCGCTCCTCCCCCCGCTCGGCAAACCCGCCGCGGGGGGAGAAAGTGACATGCACATTATTTACGGCGCGGATGCGCCGAAAAACAAGGCATTGTCTATGGGGCCGGAGCGGCGCCCCCGCCGCGCCCGGCCACGCCCCCGCCCCGCCCCTTTATTCACGCGGAATTTGTGCTGAAAAAGCTCCAAATCCGTCGGGAATAAGCCGTGTGAACAGGGCCCCTTAGGCTATGTTCACACGCTTATTTCAGAACGTATTTAAAATCGGAGTGCCGATCGTAAATACGTTTCTGAAATCAGTTGAAAACAGTTGCAAATAAGTGCCACTAAGGTGGGAAGTATTTGTAACTGATTTCCCAAGGGTTTTTCACCACTCCCAATCTTGTAGGTGGTGAATCCGTCCGAAATAATTGACATGGCACATTGTTTTTTTTCCCTCCGGATTGCCGTCGTCAATCCGCGGCGGCAATCCGGCACGGAAAAACGCGTCGTGTGAACGACGGCCGTTTTTTTCTATTGAAATCAATAGAAAATAGGGTGTTACTTACTTCTGACTGATTTGCCGACGGATTGACGATCGTCAATCCGTCGGCAAATCCGCGGCGAAATAAGCCGTGTGAACGAGGCCTTAGGGTGAACGGGTTTCTGTCTGATCCTTTTCCGTGTTAGCCTGGAAGGCTTTTATCCACCTTATGGCCATAAAGGGGAGGACAGCACCTGGTCCCCTATTGTTCCCTTGTGGTGCAATAGGAAACTGCTAGAGCTGTTATATTTGCCAGAGTATGGATTTTGGGCCACCCGAGGAGTGAAATATCTTACTCAATTGTATAAGGATCGGTTTTTCATGACCTTTGCTGAGCTGCAGCATCAGTTTGCTCTACCAAAGTCTTTTTTTAAGTATCTTCAGCTGTGGCGTGCTTGCACAACAGTTTGGAACAGCACAGCTACACTTAGGGGGGCATGTATGATCGGCTTTTCTCTTGTTTTCTGGCGTAAAATGTGCCTCATTGTGCCGGCTCCGCTGTCTGACGCACCTCCCCTATGTGTTTGGCGCATTAGGCGAAAGCTTCGCCACTTTCTAATGCCCTAACATAAAGGGGCGTTCTGGGGGCGTTCGGGGGCGGGACACACCACATTCGAAACTCCAACCATGTATTAACGGGTGGCAAAGAAGGCGCAATGGGGTTATCTGCCGAGGCGTAAAAGTTTGAACCGCATTTAGAGGCACTTGGGACCGCAATATCAGGGGCGTTTTGCGGTAAAAAACGTGACAATGGGTTTTCGACGCACCGTTTCTAATTCCCTCTTAGGGGTTTGGTCATTTAGAATCTGTCCTAGGTGAAGTGGTGGGGGGGTTCCTCCATCTTTAATATGGACTTTGTTTTTCACCTAATATTTTTGGGATTTCCATGCTTTCTTGCAGATTTTATCTTTTATGGGAACACTGTGGTTTTAAAAGAAAAATGTAGTTTATAGGGGGAGTGATTACAAGTTTCACGTAAGGGAATTTTCATTTTGTACTTTTCTTTTTATAAAAATTTATAAAAAAACCGTTCAAAAAAATTTAATTTTAGATCAGTAATAATAATAATAATAATAATAATAATAACATTCAATAATAGAACATTCATGAATGTTTTTGCAGGTAATACCGCTGTTTCTTCACACCCTGTAAACATTCAACCTTACCTGTGGTCAAAAAACAAGCTCCCAGTGTAGGGGGGTTTGTGGGGGCGTACAGAGAAAATGGTGGCAAAAAGGGCCCTTTACAAAGGATGAACTGTTAAATTTTTACGGGATAATTTATGTAAACTTTTTACCCCCTGATTGTTTTCATATATTGAGTGTGTGTGTATATATATCCTCAACATATGAGAACAATAATGGGGGGTAAAATGTAATATACTTACTTAAATTTTAAGCATACAAAAATGAAAAAACAACGTATTACAATCACAAACATCTCCCAATTGAAACTCAAGCAAAAGGAAAGTCTTTGAAATTATGGAAAGGAGAAGATTTAACGACAGAATGATTTTAAATCTAAAAAAATTTTTCACAAAAAAATCTGATTTATTCAGTATTGGTAGATGCCCCACATGCATTTTTATACCTTGCAACTTAATTAAGGGAGTATTTTTTTGGACTATAAGGGGCACATAAAAGTTGATTTTTTAGAAATCGAAAGTTCGCTTAGGCCGGCACAGGGGTTATTCCCACGGTTTGTGGCCCTAAATTTGGCGCAAAACCCCGTAATAGGGGGGGACGGGGGCGGGGCGGAGCGCGGCGGGGGCCCCGTCCCGGGCCCCATGACAATGCATTTTTTTTAGGCGGTCCCGGGCCCTAAATAAAGGGCAGTCACTTTTCTCCCCCCCGGCGGATTTTCCGACGGGGAGGAGCGACGGAACACTGTTCTCTATGAGAGCGTGGTTACCCAAAAAGAAACCCCACGGGTTGGGCCATATTGAAGGCAAATCCGGGCCCGGGAAACGGCGCCCAAACCTCGGCAAATAACCGTTGAACGGGGCCTTAAGCTATGCGCCTTTATATGAATAGTTCTTACTTGGGTTTTTTAGGCTTTGTTCAGAAAAGTTTTTAAGTAATTTAGTGACACTGATTTGTAACTGATTTGTAATGATTTGCAACTGATTTGCAACTGATTTGAAACTTTTACAATCGTAAATCGTTCCGAAATCATTACAAAATTTGCAAAAAAGTGTACAAAGGCATTTCCAGGCTGATTTCAGAATGATTAAGTGGGTTTTCCGATGAAAATATTCCAAACATTTGAAAAATCATTGAAATAATTTCACTAAGTGTGCAGTATTTCGCGATACGGCCAGAAATATGAAATGTATTGTTTTTGTTAAATTTTAAACAAGTTGAGAGAAAGGCCTCGTTCACACGGCTTTTTTTCCCCCGCGTATTTGCCGACGGATTGCGATCGTAAACCCGGGAAAAATCAGTCAAAAAAAAGCCACCTATTTTCTTTTGATTTAAAAAGAAAAACGGTCGTTTTCACACACGCGTTTTTCCTTCCCGGGTTTGCCCCCGCGGATTGACGAGGGCAACCGGACGGAAAAAAATGCATGTCAATTATTTAGGGAGGACACCATCTACAATGAATGGGATGGTGAATCGTGGGGAAAATCAGTTACAAATACTCCCACACTTATGGACTTTTTTTGCAACTGATTTTCAACTGTTTTCAAACGATTTACGTCGCAACCATGTAAACGTTTGAAAAAGCCGTGTGAACGGGCCTTTTAAAAAAAAAGTTTTAAATGAATTGGTTCGGCGGGCTTTGTTTATTTAATGTCCGGCCTTATAATCCGGTGCGCCCTTAGGCCTCGTTCACACGCTATTTCAGAACTTTTATTTACATGGATTGCCGATCGTAAATACGTTCTGAAATTTTAAAAAATCAGTTGCAAAAATTTCCACTAAGTTGGACGTATTTGGAACTGATTTCCCCCCCACGGATTCCCCATTCCATTCATTTTGGGGGGAAAATCCGTCCGTAAATAATGAAGCAAAATTTGTTTTTCCGCCCGGATTGCCGCGTCAATGGGGGCCGGCAATCCGGAGGGAAAATAGGTCTTGTGAAGAGAGCCATTTTTCTTTTAAAAATCAAAAAAATGGCTTTTGACTTTTTTGATGATTTGCCGAGGGTTGCGATGTCAACCCGGGGCAAACCCCGCGGCGAATTAACCGGTGAACGGGGGCCATATATGAACCAAGAAGACTTAAAGGCGCCATTGATAAGGCCTTATAATCCGATGCGCCTTATAGTCCGAAAAATACGGTAATTGTAGAGATGGTAGCGATTACTTGGAGGGTTTGGGGGTTTGCCAGGGGAAATAAATGGGAAATACATTTCATTGCTCTTAAATGTATTTGTAGGAACATGTATTTTATACGTACATAAACTTAGTTGTTCACATATAGTGCATAGTTGTTTAATCTTTCCACATATAGGACATAGTGCCAGTTCTCCAAAATTACAGTCAAAGCCACATAATAAGTATATAAAAGTCCATAGAATTGGACAACGTTTTGGCCTCAAGTTAGTTTTTCTCAAATTCATTGCTGTCTTAACAACACTATGGTCCCCCAGGTACAGGGGCCGCTGGCCCTGCCAAAATAGACATCACGGGGACCATCCTCTACTGGCCCAAACTTCATGAGGCCATCCCTCTAACCATCCCCAAGGACACCCATATCATTATGTCGCCGACATTGGGACACCCCTCTGACCATTTGTAAGTAGCCTGTAGCCTACAAGGCTGATTGGCAAGGATCAAGGTTCTTATCTTTTTGTATGAACACAAAAACAGTTAAACAGGCAGCGGTGATCTAGGGATCCAGGGCATGTACCCTGAGTTCCTGTAACTAACTCACCCCCCCTGGCCCCGGGGCAATGCAAAAATATTGCACAAACATGTGACCAAAGTATGGGAGAGGTGGGAAGGGAAGAGAAAAAGCAGAGGAATGGGGGAAAGGGGAAAAAGAGTAGAAGAAGGGGATAGTAAAAAAAGAACTGGGAGAAGTGGAATAGAAAATGAAAAGAACAAGAACATGGGATGTACTGTTTCAAGATGTGTCATATACACTATAAAATATTTAACAGATGAAGGGTGACAAAAGCCATGGGATAGTGGGTTGGTGATAAAGAAAAAACATAAGTGAAGGCAGATAAAAGTAATGAAATGCTCGGGAAGTAGTAAGAAAATAAAAATAATAATAAATAATGGGGGAAGTAAAGGCCCTGGAAAACATGGGTAGTGAGAGAAAAATAAGATCATTCGTGAAAAAGGGTGACCAGGGGAATATACAAGGGGAAAAAATAATAAGGAGGGGGGTGGGTACCGGCTGACACCTGACAAAGAGCACCTCATCTGAAAGAGCTTCATATCCGAAAAAAACCCGGGCACATTGTTCCACAGAGGTGCATGTTCTTGTAATTAGAAAATACTTATTTTAAAAAAGCGGGGGAAAGTTCAATTTTGCATCAGAAAACGAAATGAATTTTGTTTTGTATGTTACCCATCGAAACGCAAATGGGAAATGTGTGTACAATAGGGGGGAGATTTATCAATCTTCTCAACTTTTAATTAAATTAATTAGACAGTCTTACAATGTGCCACATGTATCATGGTGTTGATAAATCAAGTTAGAACTGGCTTGTCTAACTTTACACCTTTCTTAAGTTGTCTTACTTTAAACCACTAACTGCACCAAACTTTTGGCGCAAAGCATCTGACACTAAACGGTCCCCTTTTATAAACCACCCCATTGACCCCCGGGGGAAAACCTCTTTTTTGGTTAAAACGTCTAAATGGCTAAAAAGGGTGTAAGTATGTATAACATTTTTGGAGCAAATTGTAACAGAATTCTGGCGCAACTGCCTTGATAAATGTGCCCCATTGTGTAAAAATAAAGCAGTAAAGCAATAAAGTACCTTTTTAATTGTAAAGGCATTTAAGGGTAACCCGTACACATGGAATGTACTTAGTGCCCATGTATAAAGGTTTTGGGGGCTAAAAATCTTTTTTTTCCCATAGAAAATTGGGAAAAAGGAGTTTTAGATCAAAACCGTTTCATACATGTGGCCCTTTATGTGAATAAGTAATTTGTGTATTGTGCATGGTGTGGAAATATGGATTATAAGAGGGAAACTAGAATCAAATGAATATAGAAATATTAAAAAAGTGAGAAAAAATGGAAAGTGACAAAAATGAAAAAAAGTGACAAAAAGAAATAGATGAGAAGGGTACCACATAGAAGGAATAGAGGGGAAATGCAAATTTTAGCACAAATGAGAGATAAAGTGAGAAAATGGAAAATGCAAAAGAGAAAAATGGAAGTAAAAAAGGTAGGTTGGAAGGAGGAGAAGTGAGGAAAAAAAGGAATCTAGGTAATCTACATCCAGATACTGTATATTGTAAAAGTGACAGATAATATGTAATTTGAATAGACAAATGCAAACAATAGAAATACAGCAAAAAGAGCAAAGGAGCCAGAAGCCGATAACACATCCATCAAATGTTTTCATATTCTCTGTTTAATCCATGAAGTTCAAGAGTTTCTAGATGTCATATATTAATCCTCCCTCTTTTTGAGAAGGGCGACCTTATTGCCTCTTCTGCAAGCGAAAGGAGCCATTTCTATTATTTAGAAACGTAGCCATGACACCTGGCGATTGTGAAAATGAGCTGAGACAGGTTGTGTACATTTCTGGCGACATACTGTATGGTGGACTTATGCTTGGAGATGCATCCCTAAAACGTTGCTTTTCGCCCCTTGATTTATCGGGGCAATATATAATTTATACAAGTTGGATACAAGTGAAAAACCGTTTGGATATTCTATTGGGTGTAGAGTGGTTTAACTTTGGTACAGGAGTACTGTGCACAGTGTAGGCATGCGTATTTACCTCTTGTTTAGGGTAAGAAATTTTTTTGTGTGTTCCCTTTTAAGTTCCTTAAAGTAGGCTTTTAAAAGATTTTTCCCCTTTGGATCGTTCACACAGCAGTGTAAGTACGAAATTCAACATGAAAGCAACCTTGAATTTTTTAGGCAATTTTTCTGCCTCTTCTATGAAAAAAGTGCCGGCAGGAGAAAAAGATATATACCATAATGCAATGTTAGTTCGCACAAATGCAATCTTATACGTTGCATTTTTTGGCATATATTGTTTACTTTTAATTCATATAGGGAGAAAGGAATGGATGCCTCCAATTTTGGTTTCTTGCACCCGCCCACCTTCCACAGTGGTGGCTAGATCAGTGCAGTATGCTTATAAGGTTGGTGCTTTTTTCTCTCTGGTTTATGGAGGTCTTTCTGACCAAGATGAGAAGTCCTGAATTGGACTCCAAAATAAGAGGTAAAAATAAGTTGGGACCACAAGAATTTGAGATACAGTTGATAGTCGGGGGTGGCTTAAATATTTTTTGATACTATAACATGTGAAACTAGGTATCTCAAAGTTTTTTCTAAAAATTAACTCAACACACTGCCATCAGCATCAGCGTCTATAAACCAGCTGGGCACATCAAAGTGAGTAAAACCCCTAGTGTGAGAATGGAACTATTTGGTTCCAATTTGCCATTTTCTCTCCCACAGTGTCATAGTGGACCTAATTAGTCGTTACAAGATCTAGAGGTCATATAAATGGGAAAGAAGCCGCTGTGTTAAATTTGGTAATATTGTTCTCGCACTCTCATACTAGTCACTGGAAGTTCAACATGGTACCTCATGGTAAAGAACTATCTGAGAAACTGAAAAAAAGAATTGTTGATCTACATAAAGATGGCCTAGACTATAAAAAGTTTGCCAACCCCATGAAACCTAACTGCAACACAGTGGCCAAGACCATACAGCGGATTAACAAGACAGGTTCCACTCAGAACAGGCCTCGTCATGGACTACCAAAGAAGTTGAGTGCATGTGCTCAGCATCATATCCAGAGACTGTCTTTTCAAAATAGACATATGAGTGCTGTCAGCATTGTTGCAGAGGTTAGGAGTAGGATTTTAGCCTATCAGTGCTTAGACTATATACCACATACTGCATTAAATTGGTCTGCATGGCTGTCGCCCCAGAAAGAAGCCTTTTCTTAAGAGAATGCACAAAAAAGCCCACTAACAGTTTGCTGAAGATAAGCAGACTAAGGGACATGGGAATATTACTAGGACCATGTCCTGGTGGTTTGATGAGACCAAGATAAAAATTATTTGGTTAGATGGTGTCAAAGCATTTGTGGCCGGCAGAGGAGTACAAAGCGACAAATTATCCTTGTCTACAGTCAAGGAACTGGTGGTGGGACAGTGTCATGGTTTTGGGATGCAATGACGTGCCTGACAGCTGTGGAGATCTATGGAGATCTACAGTTCATTGAAGGGTCTGAAAACCAATGAATTGCCCAATATGTACTGTGAGATGCATTACGGAAAATAAAAGTTTGCATTTCTCTTTTGCGAATTGTGAATAATGCCAAAGTTTTTTTTTCTTCCAAGGCTAATTATCTTGTTGTGTCCACCTCTGGATATCTCACCCCAAGATAAATGGTTAGGAAGACGACCTCTCTATTATCTATATTTGGAATTATTAGCATAAACTCTTCCTTTTCTACACTCAATGGCCCCCAGATGGCCAGCTGCTTCTACCTCTCCCCTTGTACTGGCTGTAACAGAGAGTATTCAGACTCAGTGCCTAGAGTAGTAACAGAGGTAAATACAGCCCTGTCTTTGCTTTCACTGTTCTCTTCTCCTTTCTTCTGAAATCTCTCCAGATACCATTATACAGGAATATGATGTCATATGTCGCCCATTGACTGCCACAGAGAAGTACAACACATAGCATAAGGTATTTTTGTGGTGGCCCTCTGTATAGAAATATCATTGGAGTCCTATAAATGTGTTTTATTTATATGCTGGGAGCTTCTCCTCATATGGCAAGCTCCTTTTAAATATGCAAAAAGTCTAAGAAACTTTTGCTCAATGATATTTCATTGAGGAAGTTTGTGGTTAGGTTTATGTTTGTTTTAGGTTCCCCTGAAATATGTAGCAAGACTTCTGTTGGGTGGGTTCTGGAGTGCCATTTTTCACAGGATGAGATTTTTTGGGTTAAATGCAATCAGTTTATCAGACCTTGATGGATATTTTGCAAAATTGCTCCCTGCATATAAATGTTATTGGAATTTTGTCTATGAATGGCTACTGATACTAAAATGAGAAACATTGCAGAGGAAGCTATTTGGCAAAATTATTCCAAAGGAACCATTTTTGTGTCTGTATATAGCTGTAATATTTGGTCCTAGAGGTTCCAGTCACACCCTAGCCCTGGTGTCGGCAATACTATGAATGGCATATGAATGTTGAGGTAGACTTCAAACAGATTTTTTTTATATGAACCAGAATCTTCATGCTACACACCTACTTAAAAGAATATTCTAACCAAGCTGTTTCACAGAGGCTGTTCTTCACAGTCAACCTCAAGTTCTCACTTCCTGTTCAGTCTGTGGACGGTTCTATAGCAGTGACTGCAATTTCAGCTCTACTATTTCTGGCTAAGCCTGTTAAAGGAACATTGGTGATTGTGGGGTTTTAACAGCAGAGCACAACACTACAGAGCTCTAAAGGGTTAAATCTTGTCAGTAACAAACATAAACAAGCTCCCGTGTTGGTGACAAGACACAGCAGGTGGTGATGCCACCAACCCGACCACTGCTGGAGCAGAGATTGGTGGTTGGTAGCCTATGTAAGTTTGTGTACATAAGCAGGAGCTAAGACCTGTTTTAGCTCTGAAATGACGCAAAATCAGAATAGCAATGTATTTGGTAATAGCCTTTATGTACCTTTGCCTACATGTTTAAAGTTAATCAATGTGGTCAGAATACCCTTTTAACACCTTACCACCGCAGCCAGTTTTGACCTTCCTGATAGAGCCCCATTTTTTTAAATCTGGCATCTGTCACTTTATATGAGAATAACTTTTTGACACTTTTACCTATCCAAGTGATTTAGAGACTGTTTTCTCATTTTCAACATTGTACTTAAGTTAGAAATTTTGGTTCCAAAACAATCCTTGTTTACTTGTGAAAACTATCAAAATATTGTGAAAATTTGAACATTTTGCCATTTTCAAAAATTTCTGCGTATAAGACAGTTATTGCAGCATAAGCAAAAAAGTTATTGCCAGTTCACCACTCTCATACAGACAGTTGGCACGGATCCTTGCGGTAGGCAGCCGAGGGATATTGGAAACTGAAGAAATACGTGACCCAGCAAGCCTTAAAATTGAAGTCTTCTTTTATTTAAAGGGGTTGTCTCGCTACAATGATTGGGTTTTAATTAAAAGATCTTTAAAAAACAAGCTAAGCTTTGCAATATATGTTCATTACAAATGTCCTACTGATTTTGGATTATCACTGTTGTGTAGTGCATAAGCTCCTACAAATCTCTATCATCAGACCGAACCGTTGTCTTTTTATTTAAATGCTGTCAGGTTGAATGGACTCAATCAACTTATGAATCTAAAGGTCATCAGAGACAGAGACCTCCTGCAACAGTATTGTTCTGTAGTGGACGGGAGGGGGAGGGCTCTGGCTTCTGCGTCGTCGTGTAGCTGGGATATTTAAACCCTGTGTGTGCTAGCTTCCTCGCTCTACTACCACAGGATTGAGGAGGAGCATCAGGCTGAATCTGTTAGTCAGAAAAAATGTCGACAGCTAAGTGACCTGTGTGTGTCTATAATCATGACTGTGTTATGTGGAAGCTGGTTATACCTAATAGAACAGTTGAGGGAGGCATGTGGAACGATTCATATCTCGCCGGCTATGCTGTATTAGTGACCACATTCCTGATTTAGTAACTCAATTCACAGCTGCCCTGTGTCTGTTATGACAGGGTTTGTTTGTTTGTGGAGATGTGGAGATTTGTATGCTAAGCAGGGGATATAGGAACACTTGCATCACCCCTGCTCTGCTATCAGCAATCACAGCTTCACAGAACTCTCCACACTCACAGATCAGCATTCTCTGCTGTCTCCGTGGAGCTGTCAGTGCAAGTGATCCAGGAGCCTCGCAACAGAGCTAGGCAGGCACAACACCCAGGGTTAACTCTAAGGCAGCAAACCCCCTTTGCCCTGCGTATAGAAGCGAGAGCTGTTCTGTGTGCTGAGGGGAGGGGGAAAGGGGGAGGAGAAGAGGGCCAGACCAAGAAACACGCCCCTGAATTCAAAAGCTTTGCTGCCAGAAGAATTGAAGTGGGCCTCTGCAAGAGCTTGTAATGAGACAACTCCTTTAACAATAGTTAAAACGGGGCACATCAGGACAGGTGATGGGATGCTATTTAACACAAAAAACACTCTCACCTGAGATACTAAGCCGGCTTCCCCACCCATAGATGCCACGGAGCCTTGGCAGAGTACACAATAATATCAGCCCAGTGAACGAGCTCGGTTGCACGGCAGGGTGATCACATGATGTTCAAAGTGCCTGTCCCTGAAAATCAGAGAATCACCAAAAACAGCGACAGCTAGAGACCGGAGGACAACACTGCTGCGCTAGCAACACCACCCGCGGAATATAACAACTAAAGATAAGGAAAAGGATACAATGAAATATCTACTAAGATCTCTACTAGAGATGATATCTCATTAAAATATAACTTTGATTAAATATGCATAAAAAAAATAAAGATACACTCAACAAAACCGATAACAAGTCTCCAAGACGAAGGATCCCTTACCAAACCTTCATTTAAAAATCTCATAGAGGGTTTTTCTGGTGGACACAGAGGTTAGACATTTTATTACACCCGGGTACCCGGTACAGTACCACGGTCCAAAACTCGACCGAACCACGTGTGCAAAGTGAGGTCTTTAGGCGGGAGCAAAATGGAAATGTTATATTGGGCTAACATTCCTTTTTTAAAAGAATACCCTATAGGGCCCTAAGCGGGATAATCACCCTACTAAGAGCGGTCCCATACAACTACCAATTTCTAAAATAGATTCCCTAATGCTCACCCTTCCCCAGTATAAAATCCCAGAAATATATATCATCACTCATCTAAAAATATGTACTAAATACCCACAATATGTATCTATCTACATGCTCAGAAGACGTTTCATTCATGGCAGTTTGCCACGGAAATCCTCAGTGGGTGACACAACTACAAAACACGTGGTAGGAGGCTAATGTTCCTTCCAGGGCCGTTATCCCTCTGTCATGACCCAAATTTATACTGCCTGGGTTCTCTTTATATCTCGGCGTTAATACTGCCTCCTCATACAACTACTCCAATCACAGGGCAAAGATTGGGTTCCTTCATGTGGGCACCAATAAGTAGCCAGGAATCCAGTTCCGTCCAAAGATTGACAAATAAAATCTACAAAATACATAACCCACTGTGATGACAAGAAAGAATGGCAATTATGTCTAATTAATGTATATTAATTTGTTAATATAATTAACAAAACATTCAAAAATCCAAATCAATATCATTTTTCATATTAAAGCCCCAGGGAAATGCAATGTCCAGTGCAACTATCCAAGAGGCATCACAATCTCGTTATTTATAAGCGAGATCACCACCCCATTTGGAGTTCCGAACCTGTTCAATTGCAAATGCCTGAAAAAATTGTGTTTGAGAATTATGTTGGTTAATAAAATGCCGTGCTGCATTAGAAATTGTTTTCCCTGAAGGATTTTTGATATAATTTAGATGTTCTAGTATGCGGTTTTTACATTTTTTAGATGTGCAGCCCAAATAATGTAACTCACATTGTTTACATAGCATAATATAAATAACTGAAGTGGAATTGCACAAACGGCTTATTTTGGGACGTATTTCAGCCCGTAATTCATGCTGTACTGTGCGAATTACGGGCTGAAATACGTCCCAGTCATTACGGTAATCCACAGTTCTCATAGAGAACTATGGATTACGTTCCTTCACGACGCGGCGGAGAGAAGTGTCATGTGATGTATCCATGGCGTATACGCGTCGAGAAATAATGCATGTCCTATGGGGCCGCCGGCTGGGCTGTCCGCCCCACCCCCGTACACACGGCATAATTGCAAGGTGAAATACGTCCCGCAATTAAGCCGTGTGAACATAGCCTTAAAGTATTGTTGAATTGTATGTTGAACACCATGTATAGTGAAAGTAGAAACTGGCTGTACATATTGGCATGTTTTGCAGGGATGTAAAAGAAATCTGCATGGTGTAACCATGATTGTACATTAGACTGTTAATGGAAAAAAGGACTTAGGAAGGGGGAAAGACTGTTTCCCCAAAGTATGCGAACGTCTAGATACAATTCTGAGCCCTTTATGAAGTATGTTATTAAGGGTTTCATCTTCCGACAAGATTGGCAGATACTTCATGATAATTTGTTTAATTTGAGGGAATTGAACACTATAATCTAATACTATGGTGGGTAGATCCTCAGATAGAGCTTGTTCTCTAGAAGAAAAAATTAACTGTTGTTGTGATTTATGACTGACAATATTATGAGCTCGTTGCAAGACCCAAATGGAATAACCCCGACATTTAAGATGTTTTTTAATGGAATGGGCCTCCAATTGGAAGTCACTATCATAAGTACAGTTGGGCTTCGCACATGTAATTTCCCTTACTGGTATTGAATGAACAGTGTGCTTTGGATGACTACTGCTGTAGTGTAGGATGGTATTACTCTAGATAAGTTTGGGACCTGATTTTTTTTTTCTTGTATATCAATGGGTTCATGTTTTATGTTACAGGACACAGGATTATAGTAGATGAATTGTACAAGGTGTATGGTTGGGTTGTGGTTGTGGATTATTATTCAAAAATTCAATCAAATTATTTATTTGATATTTGGATCTATTGTTAAATAAAGGAAGACTTCAACTTTAAGGCTTGCTGGATCATGTATCTCTTCTGTTTCCAGTTAGTTATTTCGCTCAAAATAGTTTATAACTAGCATCTACCCTATGTCCACAGTAGGTTGGCATCATTTTTTAAATGTCCTTTTATTTTTTTACGACATTAGGGGCTTTACAAATTTAGTAGTCATTTTTCAAGAAAATTAGCAAGTATCACAGGTGCTTCTCATTTAATTAGATATTTCCAAAGTTATTTGTTTCAGTAATTCAATTCAAAAAGTGAAACTCATATATTAATGTCACTTACCAACAGTGAACTTGATACGGATGATACTGAGTAGTGGATCCACTGGTACCACCGCAAGCGATCGATGATAGCTAAGCCCCGCCAAGGCCGAAACGGAATCTATGGTAGCCCGGTTTTCACCATTAGACCCGCCAAAAAGCGGGTTGGACTTATGCTGCGGCTGTGAGGGCTACCAGGGCGTCCCCATGACGTGACTTGGTGCTTGCGGTGGCGGCCGAAGGTGCAGAGAGGTACAGAATCGTAGTCCGAGAAAAGAAACGTAAGTCAGTGGGCAGGCAGATATGTCAGGGCATGGCGGCAGAAGGTTCGTGGTCGTAGACAGGAAGGAAGGTCTCCAGGAAGCTCGGCCAGAGGTTCGGAGCAGGAATACGTAGCAAAGGGTGTTGAGTACACGGGTACCCTTAGGGAGACAATATGATTCAGAGAACGCTGTTTCTATGGCTCGGGGGCAAACATAATCCCACGCGAGGAATGACTGCAGAGAGGACCATTAAATAGGGGAAGGCGTCAGGCAGGACAACAATTATTGGGCGACACTTGTCCATTTAAATTTCACGAGGAAGAACGCGCAACGCGCAGCCGCGCTAGGGAAACGAGGCACCGCAGCCTGGCCGGCCAGGAGACGCGAGGCGCGGGAACAGGAACGGGCGGGTAAGTTACCAGCGAGGGCGGAACCCCCGGCACGTCCCGCGGGCCCAGCGGCAGCACACGACCCCGGCAGGCGCGAAGGCGCGGAGGGGGACCACGGGTTGCGCCCGCGGGCCCGCGGAGGGCCGAGAAGCGGGGGTCGCCGCTACAGTACCCCCCCCCTTAGGTCATACACCCTATTTCTTAGGCTGAAGGAAAATTAGGAAGCAGGTCTTGATTCTGCTGATGTTAGACTCTGGTTCCCAGGACCATTCTTCGGGCCGATGCCCTTTCCTATCTACCAGGAAAGAAAACGCTCTACCCTGATGGTTTTCATGTTCCAAGATGTCCTGTACCTCAAATAACATCAGGGGACTCTAGGTCCGGAGAGACGGGGCAGCGCCCCTCTGGGGGAGATTCCGGTTCAAGACCAGAGCTTATGGAGGGAGGGAGAGTTGAAAGGCATTAGGATCAGGAGGGATGGATAGGAAGGCAGTGGCATATAGGGATACCGGATTTTTCAAACTGACGAAGGCACTCTGAACGGACCCAGGACACGCGGACCCAAATTTATAACTGGGGACCTGAGGCGTATGTGTTTGGCCGAAAGCCACACTTTATCTCAAGGGCGGAATGTGGGGCGAGGGTCTTCTACTCTTGTCAGATTGGGACTTCATGCGGGCGGATGCCTTGAGTAACGCCCTTGTCGGGGTCTCACGCCAAATGACAAGATATCCTGACCTGGTTTTGTCCACGGCAGGAACCTCGGAGGTGAGGGCCAAGGGGAGGGGAGGGCTGTGGGTGACGTCCAAAGACCACAAGGACATGGGGAACGGACAGTTAGTAAGTTAGTAGTAAGTAGATGAGGTTTAGAGTCGGAAGTCCGATGGTTATAGGTGAATTCGGCCCAAGGAAGCAGTTTCGGGGACCAGTCGTCCTGGCGTCGGACACAAAGTGCCCGTAGAGATACTCCCTAAGGATCTGGCTTTAACTATCACACCTGCCCAATGGTTTGGGGATGGTACGCTGAAGAAGAAGTCCAGTTTAATTTGCAAGCGGGAACACAAGGCTCGCTCCAAATTTATAGACAATTGGGACGCATCGATCGGAGGACAATGTGGATATGGTAAAAAGCCATGCAGGCGAAGGCATGTGAACGAAAAAAATGACCCGCCACTGGGGCCAGCAGAGAAGGTGAGACCAGGCACGAGGCACAAAGTGGGACATCTTCCGAAAAAAACGCGTCAGTGAACACCCAGAATGGGACCCGAAAGTTCCGAGGAAGGGAGGAGGAAGGTCCGTGATGAAAGTCCATTGCCTATGTGTGTAATGGAACATCCGGAACAGGCAGGCAGCAAGAGGGACTAGGAGGCCGGTGGGCCTATGCGCTGGGATGTCGGAACCTCTTGTTTCGAGCCAAGTGGTACAGGAGAGAACAAAGTCCTAGACATCTTCGGGACAGTGTCGGACACCAAAAATATTGTCGGGATGGAGATGAGGCGCAAAGGATTTTTCGTATTTTCCAGGGTGGCCGGCCAGAAGCGAGAACTACGCCCCCCAACCCAGAATTCTCATCCTGACGTGCGGGACGCAACATAATTTCGCCCGGAGGGGACACTACAGAGATCCACTAGGGAGCCACATGGACCAGTCGTTCAGGTGCTATGATATGCTGGGGACAAGGTTCCTCCCCCGGTAACGTCTGAAAGCCACGGGACGAGCGGCGTAACGCCCTTGACATTTTTCGTCGGCCCCGGTCCGGAAATGGTACTTAAAATCAAAACGAAGAGAAAAATAAGAGACCACCGGGCCTGGCCGAGGTATATAAGAGTCTTGAGACGTCTGCAGGGGGTTACTGGAGATTTTTATCGATATGTGAAGAGTCTCAAACGGTTGTCAGGGCTCCCTCCAACAGATGTCGCCACTATCCCAAGGCCAATTTTTATGGCAAAACAGTTCCCGATCTACCTAATGGATTAATTTCGTTCTGCCGAAGAGGAGGTTTTACGAAAAAAAATAACACGCACGCATGTGACCGGGTCTTGCCATTTGGGGCCCTTAGGGTCAGGACCGCCCATGCTCCCACGGAAGAGGAAATAAAACCTCAGGTGAAGGGTTCTCTTGGATCCGGGAGGACCAAGATAGGTGCAGAGTGACCGGAACGCAGACTTAGACGGTATCGGGGGCGTCGACAGCAGAACGACCGCTCTTTAGGCAGACGGAGACCAATCATTTAGGCGTTGGCGTTCTTACTGGTGAGTGCACGATGGGAGACCCACCAACGTAGAAATGTGGGGGGATGATTTGCCGGTAAGTAATTGGCGAATCCTCCAGGAACGTGGAATCGCCGGAGACAGGTCAAAGTGGTGCGGCCACTGCTGGAATAGCAGTGTGTTCGCTGGGTCCATCAGAAGGCCTTGATCGGAGACTATGTTAACCCAGGGAAAGGGAAGGATGGCCTGGTGGAAGCGCGGCAACTTCTGCAGCTTAGAGTACATGTTGGTTGTCCGCAAACGACGCAGACCTGGGCGTACTTGTCTCCGGATGCGGGTCTGTATGTCCGGGCGGAAAAAATCAAAATGTCATCAAGGTAACAAATGACGATGGTTTTTATGTACAGCCAAGCTTCCCGAAAATACGTCATTGACGAAACTCCTGGAATACGTGGGGCATATGCAAAGCCCGAAGGGCAATCACGCGGTTATTCAAAATGCACCGTCCCGTGTGTTGAAATGATGTCTTCATTCATTCAAAACCCTCTCCGAAATCCTGATGAGGTTAGGGCTCCTCGGAAGATCTAATTTGGTGAAGATCTTGGCTCCAGGGGCGGTCGAAAGAGCTCAGAAATCAGGGGTATTAGAGGGTTGTGGCGGTTAGCGAATCTTCACCGTTGATCTTGTTTAAAGTCTCTATATTCGACTGCGCACGGCACGAAGAAGAACCGTCTTTTTTCTGAATACGAAAAAAAGAAGCCGGCACCGGCGGGGTGAGGAGGACTTGCGTTATAAATCACTTTCGCCAAGTTCTCCTGTATATAGCCGGACATAGCCTCGTGTCTCGGGCACAGAGGAGAGGATAGGACCCTACCCCGTGGGGGACTGGTACCGGGGGAGAGGAGACGGGAATACTATAGGACCAGTCATAAGATCCGATGGGGTGGCGGTAATTTCAAGCCGCTTCTCCGAGAATACATCTCCAAGATAATGGTACCTCGCTGGCAGACCATTGTAGCGGAAACTTGACAGACGACTGGGGAGGAGAGGTGGACAACGGGCGTCGGTGCCACCAAATGAGGTCTGGGCATTACGCTAACCACAACGAAGGACTTAGCCCTGTCTTCCAGGCCAAGTGTCCAGGGGCGTGGCGTTTGCAAGCCAGGGCCCAGCCCCAACAGGATGCCGAAAAGAAGCGAGGGGCAGGACGTGGAAGCAGATCCTTTCCGTGTGTAGGACCCCAAACGCGGAGCGTTTCACGAGGTCTGGTGAGGAACTGGAGATGGGAGTCACTGAAGGAGTTCCCCACTACAGAAGGAGATGGCAACGGCTTTTCTAGACGGCGTCACGGCCAAACGGGATAACGCGTTACCAGCGGATGCGTTGAATAAAGTCTACCGGATGAAGACGCGGGAAGTCCAAGAACGGCCGAGGACCGAAAGAGAAGAGAGGAGAGACGAGGCCCAGCATAGTCGGTTACCTCCACAGGCAACATTCAGTAGTGGAGCAGGAGGGATGATGCACCTTGGGACGCAATATCCTACAGCCCCTAGCGTGCGGGCTTTTCCCGACCGAATATTGTGGACGCTAGCGGACAACTCCTGCGAAATGGTCCGCGGCTGGCGCAGGATAAGTTAGAGGCAAAGATTCTCCACCTGCGGGGTACGGTTCGGACTGCGACAGGTGTGCCCGGTACACTTGCATGGGCTCTTTCAAGTGTGAAAACGGGCGGCCCGAGGAGGTTGACGTGGGGAGATCTCTGGAACTCAGGAGCCCAGACGAGGGACGGAGACCGGGGGTTGAGCACCAAGTCACGCTCCTGACGGGAGCTCCTGCTGTCGTTCCGAAAAGCGCACTTCTATGCGAAGGAGAAAGCCGAGTGGAGCAAGATGGATGAGATCACACTCAACGACGAAGGGAGATCTCTGGCTCGCTAGGACATCCTTTACTCTGATCGAGAGACCCTTTTAAATGTGGCCACAGAGGGCAGCGTCATTAACAAGAGAGCCTTCGGATCTGGGTGCGGACTGAACAGCATTTCCCATACGGAGGGTCCCCTTGGCGTAGATTTGAGTTGCGCCGTCTCCGCGGAAGTGCTGTGCTGGCTCCTCAAAAACGTGCGGATTAAGGGAGGAAGGCACTGTAAGGTCTGCAGGGTAACTAGGATATCACTCTACGGTCCCAAAGAGGGTCTTGTCGCCCAGGCCAGGGCCTTCCCGGCAGCAGGAGGCAACTCCACAACGAAAGACAACCTTTGACCTATCAGAGGGAAACTTGGCCGGCCATCGCTTACAGTGCATGGGCACTGCGTGATGAACACTCTACAGAGCTTCGAGGTACTACGTTTCAATACTTGGACGTTAGCGGGAGGCGGTGATTGGGACCACGGCTGCAGAGGGATGGACGGGGGGGGTTGTGAAAGGACGCACGGCAGAAGAGGAAGGTATGCCTATGCTGCGGTTTGCTGGGACGCCAGGAGTTGGCGAATCAAGGCGGACAGCGGTACCAGTTGATGAGATTGACTGGCGCGCATTCTGCTAGCGGGATGTCGGGAAGCGACAATGGTCGCGGAAGTGATCCACGAAGGACATTGGCAGAGAGGGCACATTGGCGGAGTGGGGATCCATGGCTGGATCTATCTGTAACGGAACTGCAGTAGGGAGTCCAATGGGGACAACCGCAAGCGATGTTAGCCTCTAAAACGGCCGACAGGTAACGGCAAATATAAGTAGCCCCCGGTTTTCTCCAGAGCCCGACGCAAATGCCGGGATGGACTTGCTGAGGCGTAGAGGCATTCCAGTAGTCACCCCCTGTCCACCACCGAGTGTCTTGCTTGCAGGTGGCGGGCCGTGGTCAGGCGAAAGGTACCAGAATCGATTCCACTAGTCCCGAGATAACGTAGTCGTGGGGCAGGCAGAATGTCAGGGCAGGGCCGGGGGGGGGCCGGGGGAGAAGGTTCGTGGTCGTAGACAGGCACAGGAAGGTCAGGGAGGCGGCAGAGGTTCGGGCCGGAGTCAGGAAACGTAGCCTAAGGGTCTGGTACACGCGCAATAGCGGCGAATATATGATTCAGGAACGCTTTTCCTATGGCTTGGAGGCAACATTAATCCAGCGAGGAATGACCTGCAGAGCGGACCCTTAAATAGGGAGGCTTTCAGGCAGGTACAAACCAATTATTCGGGACAACTGTCCCTTTTTAAATTTACGAGGGATACCGCGCGCGCGCGCTAAGGGACAAGGCTGGACCCGCAGCCTGGCCGGCTGGACCGCGGGGGCGGGACACGGAAACGCGGGGACGGGTAAGTTACCAGCAGGGTCGACCCCCGGCTCGTTCCCGCGGCCAGCAGGCAGCACCCGACCCCGGCAGGCGCCCGGGAGGGGATCCACGTGGCAGTTGGCCGCCCAGCGGGGTGCCAGGAGAAGGGGGTCGCCGTACAGAACTTTTCAAGTTTTTTGTTTTAAAACTTTGATGATATGGCTTACAAGCCAAGGGAAAC
Organism: Phyllomedusa bahiana; assembly: GCA_025379985.1. Classification (NCBI taxonomy): domain Eukaryota; kingdom Metazoa; phylum Chordata; class Amphibia; order Anura; family Hylidae; genus Phyllomedusa; species Phyllomedusa bahiana. The sequence continues at coordinate 50,998 of JAODAL010020070.1, forward strand.
CAAAAGTTATGATTTCAGAAAATTAGAATATCTATAAGACCAACTGAAAAACAAAATTGAAACACAGAAATGTTGGCTCCAAGTGAAAAAGTATGTACAGGTAAATGCCATCAATACTTGATCGGGGCCATTTGTGCGGATGAATGACTGCATTAATGTTGCGTTGCATGGAGGCAATAAGCAGTGGAACTGCAGAGATGTTATTGAAGCCAGTTGCTTTGATAGCAGCCTTAAGATAATCTACATTGTTGACTTTGTCCAAGTGTCTCTCATCTTCTCTTGACAATGCCCCATAGATTTCTCTATGGTTAAAAGTTCTGGCGGAGTATGCTGGGGCGATCAGCACGAGTGATATGTAAATTTTTTTAGAGACTCAGTCCAGTTCCTGACTGGCTTGGAGGGACCTGTATGTTAGACACCACCATAAATGACTTCATCTAAGAAACTAGACCCCTTAAAGTGTTTATGACAGTGTTTAGAAAGTGTGTTAACCCTTTAGGTATTTCTCAGAAATTAAAGCAAAGTGGAGATGAAATTTAAAAATTTCACTTTTTTTGTAGATTTTCAGTTTTTCTTATAATTATTCATAGGAACACAGTAGATGTGACCAGCGGAAATAATATCTAAAATATTTGATTCCCCAAATTCTGCCGTTTTCAGGGATATCCCATATTTGGCCCTGCTGTTCTATTTGGCTCAACCAAAAACCTCAGAATAGGAGGAGCACCTACCGCACTCTGGGGTTTCATTTACAATATGATTTTATTTATGCACCCTAAGGTGCTAAAACTTAATAAACACCCCTAAAAAGACCTGCATATAGAAACTACAACAGTGTAGAACATGTTGGTATATGGGCGCATGGAGTGCTATTTGGCTTTAGAATGCAGATCTTTGGTGGTGCCATGGTGAATTTGCAAGCCCCAACAGTACGAGAAAAACAGGTGAAACCTTCCAGAAGTTACTCCATTTTGGATTCAACACCCCTCATGGATTTTATCTAGGGGTGTATTGTGCATTTTGGGTGCACAGGTGTTTTTTAGCATTCGGCCATGAAAATGGGGGGAGGGGAGAAACATAGTTCTGCCATTGTTTTTGGCTTCAATTTTACAGCGTTCGCCATGCAGTATAAATGACATAATAACTTTACTATGTGGGTCGGTACAATTACAATGATATAAATGTTATATAGTTTTTTTAATGTGTTATTACTTTTACACAATATAAAAAATTGCGTCATCAAAGAAATTTATGTCGTCATTTTCTGATAGCCATAATTTTTTATTTTTTCTGTATACGGAGCTGATTATGGGCTTGTTTTTTGCAGGGTAAATTGAGGTTTTTATTGGTACCATTATGAGGTGCATATGACGCTTTGATCACTTTTTATCAAGGTTTTTGTGAGGCGTTTTAAACAAAATACAGCAATCCTAGTAGTGTTTTTTATTTTTATTTCTAAAAGCGGTCACCGTGTGGTATAAATGACATGCTATTTGCATATTTTTTTTTACATTTTACTGCTTTTATACAATACTAACACTTTTATTCAAAAAGGAAAACACATTTTTGCATCGCCACAGTCTGAGAGCCATAACTTTTTTTTTCTGTGTACACAGATGTGTAAGGGCTTGTTTTTTGCCGGATGATTTGACATTTGTATTGGTATACTTTTGGGGGGACAAGGCTTTTTGATCGATTTTAAATCCGTTTTTTGGAAGGCAGGGTGAAGAAAATACTGCAATCCTAGTAGTGTTTTCTACGCGGATACCCAATTTATATAGTCTTTTTATGTTAAAACGTTTTTTTCAAAAAAGTATTTTTATTGCATAAAACAATATTTATGCATCGCTATCTTCTGATAGTCTTGACTTTTTTATTTTTCTATATACAGAGCTGTGTAAAGGCTTTTTTTTGGGGGGGGGGGGATCAACTGACGTTTTAATTGGCACCACTTTGGTGTTTATATGAGTTTTTGATCGCTTTTTATTCCATTTTATGAGTTGCGGGATAAACAAAAATTGCAATTCTGTGATTTTATTTTTTAACACCTTTCACAGTGTGTGTTAATTAACATGACAGATTTATAGGACAGGGCATTAAGCACGCGGCAATACCAAATATAATTACTTTATTTTTATTTTATTTTTCATGTTTGTGTTTTACTGTTTTTACTTTTTTATTTTTTCACCTTTTCTTCACTTTTCTCCATAGGGGATTTGTATCAGGATCTTCGGATCACTGATACAATAGAGGTCAGTACACAGCATTGCTGCTGTATACTGGTCTGTATGGCAACTGTCAGTCACCATGCCTAGCAATTACCACAATGCATTGCGGGCCTGGTGATGTCACAGACAGCCCGGAAGTGTTTATTACAACACTCCCAGACTGTTAGGTATCAACACAGACACCAACTACAGACAGGAGGAGCTCACTCCTCCTGTCTGTACCTTAGGTGTAGTGATCATTATAGATTGTGACAGCTAAGGGTTAATCACGCGTAGTTGGAGCTCACTCCGGCTGTGGGTGATCCGGCATGAAGCCAGCGGTAATATACTGCTAATCCCATGCCGCGATCGTGCGGGGCTCGCTTGTAACCCCGCACAATCTGCAGGACGTACCCATACGTCCAGTTGCAGGGATGCACTTCCCGCTAGGACTTATGGGTACGTTCCAATGTCGGGAGGGGGGTTAAGGACCAACTTTAAAATATATAGTTGTCTCTAGATCAGTTGCAGTTTTTCATGCAGTGTTGTATGTTGTGGTCTTGAGTGCATCCAAAAACAGTTTTTGAAGTTATGGAATTATTAGGGCACTCCTGCAGAATGGAAATCTAACACAGAGTGCAGCAAAAGATGTTGGTTGTTCTTAATCAGCTTTGCGAGTATAAACAAAATGGGAATGATCAAAAAGAGCACATATTTCTCTACTTATTTATGATAAGGGGTTGCAAGTCATCAAGATCTAGGTAGATGGTATTCCATAACAGTAAATGCACAAGTGCATATACCTTCAAATTGTGGAAAAAATGTTGGTTATGAAGTCATTTTCAGTATGATAATGCATCTTTCCACAAAGCAGAAAGTTTTACAGGGGCTGTCTCATCAGAGAATAACAGCTGCAGCCAAACATTCTGGCTGCTGGAGGGGATGTCCTGTGGTGAAACACAGTCTTCAATTTTCTTATACCCTTCCTGGAAGTTATGAGACAACCTCTTTAAACAGGAGTGGGCAATTAATTTTCCCATGGGGCCACATGAGAAATTGGAATGGTTTTAGAGGGTGAGATTAATAACAAAATTGGGGAAAAACTTGTTTTTGGGGTTTATTTTTGTGGAAACTTCCTATGTGATATTAATGACCCATTGGGCCACATGTAAGGAAACTGTCTAGGTCTAAAATTCACTTTTTTGCCCAAAGCAACCAATTAGGGCGCCCTTTATTTTGTGGGTCAGTGGAATTCCATCAAAATCAGATTTTTAAAGAGTGTTTAATGTGTTTTACCAGTTTTTTCTTAGACCAATAACCTCTTCCGTCAGCTGAGCTGTGTCAGGGATAAGTTGTTATGGGGTTACGGTTTTTATTTTTATAATTTTCAATTTTAGAGTGCATATAACTTTTCCACCTTTAATTCCAACTTTAATAGCAAAAGTGAGGTGACCAACACCGAGACACAATTCCAACTTTTTTTATGGCGGTTGAAAAAAGTTATTGAAAAATAATGTAATTTTAAATATTTTTTTTTTATTTCTAACCTGGTTATTTTTAAAAGTGTTCGCTAGTACAATATAGTAGGGTACTTGTGTATTGCAGTATATTGTCATTCAAGTGATCCCCTATTAAATCTTGCCTCTGGCCACAATTAGCATAGGTAGGTAGCTAGGTTAGGTAGATTGCCCTTCAGAAGAATAAACCCATACATCCTGCAAAACTTTCTATAAATGTAAAAAGTTGGACAGAAAGTTCTGCAGGAGGCAAACCAGACCGGAAAGTAAAGAGTTAAAGCAGCAAACTATGTGCCCCCATCACATGACTACAGTGTAACAAGTGAATGGTGTGTTCCCCTCACCTGCTCCTGGTAGATGCATGGCTGGGACGACCTCCAGGACATCTTGCCGCTTGCATGGTTAATATCTCTTGAAGGGCACCAACAGAGCTCCAGTGCCACCCGACTGCGAGTGGACCAGGGACCAGCGCAGGAAGCAGTGATCGTCTTCCCCTTCTTTTCCTTTCAGCCCAGACCTTCTCTGCACGACTCGTCTCTGCAGAAGTTACCACATACACATCTTAGAATCCTCACTTTTCCAGCAGCTCCTTTCTTATAGGTATTTAAGTCCCCTCAGTTATGTAGCTCCCCTCATCATACAGGAAGCTCTATAGGTCCCCTCAATTACGTAGGTGTATAGGTCCCCTCAGATAGGAATTTATATAGGTCCCCTCCTCAGGTAGGTGTATAGGTCCCCTCCTCAGTTAAGTAGGCATGCATAAGTCCCCTTAGTTAGGTAGCACTATAGGTCCCCTAAGGTAGGCATGTATAGGTCCCCTCAATTAGGTAGGCATGTATAGGTCCTCTCAGTTAGGCAGGTATATATAGGTCCCCTCAGGTAGGCAGGTATATATAGGTCCCCTCAGGCAAGTATATAAGTCCCCTCAGGCAGGCAGGTATATTTAGGTCATCTCAGGCAGGCAGGTATACACAGGTCTCCTCAGGCAGGCAGGTATATATAGGCCCCCTCAGGCTGGTATATATAAGTCTCCTCAGGCAGGCAGGTATATATACCCTCAAGCATGTATATTTAGGCCTCCTCAGACAGGAAGGTATATATAGCCCCCTCAGGCAGGTATATCTTGGTCTCCTTAGGCAGGCAGGTATATATAGGCCCCCTCAGGTAGGTATATATAGGTCTCATCAGGCAGGCAGGTATATACAGGTCCCCTCAGACAGGCAGGTATATAGAACAGCACCATAGAAAAATAATAACAATAATAATCACCTTACCTCCTTCCCCAACCAAGCACTTCCTCTTCTGACCGACACTGGTGGTGTGATGCCATCATGCCGCCAGTACCAGGATGCTCCTCCGGCAGCCGCACAGCCTATGCAAAGCGATTAGGCTGTGCAGCTGAGGCGAGGCAGCAGTGTGATGAAGTCACATCATTGCGCCGCTGCCCAGTTCATTACTACCGGGCATATTAATAGTACCGCTGAATGCCAGCTGCGGCCGGAAGTGGTGAGGGCCTTCAGTACTAATATTAGTATGGTCTAAAGCAGACCTAGGCATTGTACGGGCCACGTGCCACATCTGGTTAGTTAGAGGCCAGATATGGCCCGCTGGCAGGGGCGTAGCTAGAGACTCAGGGGCCCGGGTGCAAAACCTCAGCTCGGGGCCCTCCTACCGCTATAGGTCTCCATAGGCAGGAATATAGATAGGTATAGGTCCCCACAGGCAGGTATATAGCTATAGGTCCCCATAACCAGGTATATAGATAGTAAGGTCCCCCCTACCGCTATAGGTCCCCATAGGCAGAAATATAGATAGGTATAGGTCCCCACAGGCAGGTATATAGCTATAGGTCCCCATAAGCAGGTATATAGATAGGTATAGGTCCCCACAGGCAGGTATATAGCTATAGGTTCCCATAGGCAGGTGTATAGAAAGGTATACCTCCCCACAGGCAGATATATAGATAGGTACAGGTCCCCACAGGCAGATATATAAGTAGATATAGCTCCCCACAGGCAGGTATATAGATAGATATAGCTCCGCACAGGCAGGTATATAAATAGTTATAGCTCCTCACAGGCGGGTATATATAGATAGGTACAGCTCCCCACAGGCAGGAATATAGATTGGTACAGCTCCCCACAGACAGGTATATAGATAGGTACAGGCACACACAGGCAGGTATATATAGATAGGTACAGGCACACACAGATATATAGTTAGGTACAGGCAGGTATATAGATAGGTGAAGGCACACACAGGCAGGTATATAGTTAGGTAAGGCAGGTATATAGATAGGTACAGGCACACACAGGCAGGTATATAGTTAGGTGCAGACAGGTATATAGATAGGTGCAGTCACACACAGGCAGGTATATAGTTAGGTACAGGCAGGTATATAGATAGGTGAAGGCACACACAGGCAGGTATATAGATAGGTACAGGCAGGTATATAGTTAGTTATAGTTAGGTGTCTCTCTCTTTTTCCTTTATATCTTTACCAGTCCCTATTATCTCCCTCTATGTGCTCTTCTGATCCACATTTTCCAATATCACTTCCTCTTTCCACTGTTCTCCTAATTTTGTTTGTACTTTTCCCCTCCTGTCTTATAGTTGTATATCCTTATTATCTTCTCATAAGTCCCACTGGCCTCTGTCCACTTTATTTTGCTGTCCTGGCTTACTCCTTTCCACTATTGTCCTACCTTTTCTATACATTCGTCTCCTACAAGGAGACCTTGTACATTTTTCTATGTTCTGGTTCTTAGCCCTGCTCCCTTACTCCTTGTCTACGTTTCTCTATATTCTGGTCCTTTGTCCCGCTCCCTTCCTCCCTGCTTTTAGTTGTGTATATGCCGGCTCTCAGATGCCGGGCATATGGGGTGACGTCGCGAGGTTAGTATCGCGAGCGGCGCCGCCCCCAGAGAGTGAACTGCGCCGGGTGCCGCACGCCGCTGCAGCCGATTGCTTAGCAACTGATAGCAACTTGACAAGTAACAATCGGCGGCGGGAGGGGGCCGCGCCGGGGACTACACCGCTCAGGCCGCAATCGCTGCATAGTGGGCTCTATGTGAGCCAGCGATGCAGCGTGTGGCGAGTGGGGGCCCGTGGGGCCCCCCTGGCTCAGGGGCCCGGTTGCAATTGCGACCGCTGCGACCCCTGTAGCTACGCCACTGCCCGCTGGCCATACAATGCCCAGGTCTGTCTTTAAAGCTTTTCATCAGTGAAGGCATAAGAACTCTGACAAGGCCAGGAAGCATTTTGGATTTTAATCCTGTAAGGGGATGCTGTAGTGATGGTATTAGAGGCAGGTACACCTATGTGGCAAATGTGTGGATGTGGGGCTGCTAGTAGGCCCTCTGGTTGTGTGCTGCGATATGTAGTGTGAAGGTAAGGAACTAACCATAGAGACTGCAGCTTGGAGGCCATGGCGGCTTTACTTACAGTAATTAACTTAGGTTACACAATCACTTTCTGTTCAAAGTTAAAGGATGAGGTACAGATTATAAAGAGAAAAAAAATTACGTATTCAGCTCACCTTCATACATGCATATGTTGTGGTTGCACATGGCTTCAAATGCTCCATATTGGAAATTATGCATAGGAAAAAACAACTCCTATCTCCACTTGGAAAATGCAGACAAAAAAACTAGGATCTAGATCCCACAGGATAGGGAGCTCCATGGAGCGCACTGGGGGTGTCAAAGAAAGCCAGCCCCAGTGCGCTCCATAGAGCCTCCTATCCCGTGAGATCTAGACCTCAATTTTTTATATATTTCTACGAGGGAATTATGACCAGGACACAGAGGATTTTCTTTTACAGGAGGCCAGTTGCACGAGACTACAAGACTACTGGAAGCTATTAACAAGCTTTTAACTTTGTTGTACCGGATCTGTACAACACTAATAGATGGATTAGCTTGATCTACTACATCAAAAGTGCCTTCCCTTTGTTTTGTTTTTCTGATTTCCCTCCACTTCTCTGTTCTTTTTCCGAGTGTCTACTGTAACCATTGGGAAAACCCAATAGAGAAAAGAGGGAGGGAGCAGAAGCGCAGCTCCCAAAATAAAACGTGAAAAAACAAAACTTAACTTTTATTTATGGCATAAAATAAACAACTCAGCACTACATAAAGAAGAAAATTGTACAGTTCGAAAACAACTAACGCATTTTAGACATAGTCCTTACTCATAGTTGATATATGTGCATACTGAACATAGCTTTATATAGAATGTTAAAAGCACCTGAAGGAGGAGGACGGGATAACAAAGACATTTTTTAATTTGGGAGCTGGGCTTCTACTCTCTCCCTCCTCTGTTGGGTTTTCTCAATGGAGATAGGAGGTTTTTTTCCACAGGTTACAGTTGCACAACTTGACCATAACATCTCTTTGGACTTTATTCCCATTTACCTCCACCTGGCGCTTTGTGTGTTTCATAGTCATGGTGGCCCAAACTTCCCTGAAGCCCTACCAAAACCAGGCCTGTAGCACATGTCACATGTTTCTTCCTCTCTTTTTACACTTCAGGCTGGCTATCAAAGCTTTCTCTCTCAACCCTGCACCTCTCTCTGTCTCTAGTTTCTCTGGTCTGTGAGTAGCTCCACACAATAGGCTTGTTGTTCCAACAGTCAGGGATGCCCTAAATCTTTCCCTGGCTTACCCTGCCGAAGCAGAGCAACTACCCCGAAAGGGGCGACCTCGCACTTGAACCTTATCCTGACCAAACCCTGGCCAAGTAGAGAGCAAAAAGATGGTTGACAAACAGACACAACAGAAAACAAATATAGAGCAACGCCAGGCGGGCTGAGGTCAAACCAGGAGATCACACAGCACTAAATCAGAAGTCAGGAGAGTTATGAAAACACAAGCTAAATTCTAGTGCCAGAGAAATTCAAACAACAATATAAACAAACACCATAGCAAGGATACAAGAGCAAAAAATGAACTTCAGGAAGAAGTTTAAAACACCCAGAAATCACCCCAGATTGGCCCGGGTGTTTAACCCCTAAAGCACCCTACAAAACCCTGGCTGAGGCTGCAACAGACAGAATCTTAAAGGGGTGGTGACACAGTGCTGAAACCTAGCCTCTGCCTGCCTCTGCTTCACTTCTGGCTATTGTGGAGAAGACCTCTTATTGCTAAATTTCAACTTCTTAACAGTATCTACAACATTGACTGAACTGAGCCATGTATGACAGGTTGCCCTCTATATACATGCAGACCCTCTCTATCCTTCCCAAGATCCCCTGGTTTCTCTCTTTATTGGCTGCAGGCTTTACAGGCTGTTTAGTGCTTAAAGAGGTTTCCTTCCCACAATGATTAGCATGTAGGTAAGCATGCTTTGCTCAGGAGATAAAGGAATTGTCATCTACTGCTGGTGTACACCAGTGTCTCTAGGTTACCAACCACCTCTTCCCTATCTCTTTCTAATCTGATTGCTCCAACCTGCTGTCAGTCAGTTCGCAGAGCCTTATACCTAGCACAAAAGCTTTGTTTACCTAAGTTAATAAGCCGGTTTAAGCCTTGGGGTGCTTTAACACAGTGCATGTTTTTGATGCGTTTTTGTGCAGAAATGTACAGCATTTAAGGGATTGTCTCGCTACAAAGAGCTTTCGACATGTTGGGAACACTAAATAAAAATGTTTTCCAAATATATTGCGTTGTTAATTTTTTTTTGTTAAGGAGCTACAAGTGATTTTATCACCTTCTGTGCTCTCTCTGGTTCCCCAAGTGACCGACCTGTGTACTTCTCCCCCCCTGCTGTTTGTTCTATCTGATAGCAGGGAGTGACGTAATCACATAGGTCGTGCAGCTCACAACTTTGGACAGTGAGAGCTTGTTTGTTATCTGATCTTTCAGACAAAAGCCAGTAATTACTGCTGTTTACTTTAACTCAGAAGCTTCCCTGGTGCTGACAGAATGAAATTTATCTAATTAGCAAAAGTCTGAATACACAGAGACAATATACTAATTACAGACAGCTTGACCAGGAAGTGACAGAGCAAATCAGCATTATTTCATTCATGCATCCTATGAAACTTTGAGATGAGACAACCCCTTTAATTGTGTGTGAAAGCACCCTTAGAGCTCTGTAGTCTTGTGCACTTCAGATTATAAATCTCCAGCACTCATTTCACTATAACATTTATAGCTAGGAACAGCAGAGCTAAAATGCCAATCACTGCTATAGAATCACCCACAACCTGACCAGGAATTGTGAGTCTGAAGCTGGCTGTAGCTCTATGAAACAGCATGGTGAGTACATCCCTTTAAAGCCCTACTACCACAATAAAAGTGTATTATCATCCAACAGTAAATAATCATATACACAAATAAAACATATACACAGATATGACATATATATATATATATATATATATATATATATATATATATATATATATATATATATATATAAAATATATATATAATATATATATATATATATATATATATATATATATATAGTTTGTTTTAACTACCATAGGGTAGTTGCACACTCCATGCTCCAAGTGGAAAAAGAATGATGTCAGTAATTTAAAAAGTTACAAGGCTCCATTCTGCAAATCTCATCTGTCATCATGCAGTGGGTTATGAACAATACTTCCCTACTTTTTCATTCCTTACAAGTACAGTGACTGTAAGGCTATGTCTACACAGCTATTGTTCTAATGCCGTCGGAACTTTATCAGTATGTTAACATCTCCCTACTGCAGTTTTTGGTGCGGGTTTGCACAAAAAAAGTGGTCAGTTTTCAGATTGCGGCCGGTCCAGTACATAGAAATGTAATAGAATCCGCTGGAAGATAGAACATGTTTTATATTTCGGCAGAATCCAGTGGTTTAGAAATCAGACAACAGAAAATCTGTGCTGTGTGGACTGCAGCTTGGATTTTCTATTGCGGTCTATGGGCACTGGTTATAGTCAGATTTTTGCAAATTCAAAATACTGAATCCCCTTAAAAATCTGACCAAAAACCAGTGCCTTGTAGACATGGCCTAAGGTGCTTTCACACGGTGCATTATTTGGTGCATTTTTAATGCGTATTTAGACACGTCTTTCGGATATGTTTTTTGTGTAGATAGTTATAGCAATTAATGCTGCACATCTCTGCACAACAAATGCATCCAAAAAACACACCAAAAAGCACCGTGTGAAAGCACCCTAACTGCCCAAATTTGCTAATGACACAGCATACAGTGTGGGATCAAACACATGATGTCAATGTAATCAGCTAGCTTGTACTACGGGGCAGTCAAAGACAATAGCCCTTTATTAATTGTGATTGTAACATGGACTAGAAATGAGCAACTAATCCATAATCCATGACATAACGACAGAAAAGCCAAGAAAATAAGAGAAAAACATCTTTTATCAGCAGAGAAATCATTTAGAAGAAACTGTGGGTGTATTTGAACTTGCAGAGTTTGTATACTAAAGGTTTCATCATCACATGGGAATTTAATTGAAAAACGAGTAGGAGGAAAGCATCAGGAAGTTTCAGAGCTATAAATGTGAACAGCCTGATAAGGTTTCATCAGCAGGAATCGAAACTGAAAACACCAGACTGGGCACTCTGCCATGCTAGTGATTTTCTGTCCATTCTGCAGACTGCAATATAGTTTATTAAAGGGGGGTTTCGAATGAAAGACTTCATATAATCCAGATTATCTGGGTGCGGATCTGGGATATTCCTGCAGACATGGAACTGGAGGGGAATACTCCGAGCAGCCAGACTTTTACTACACGTCTCTTGTTAGAAAACTGTTTAGAAGGAAATATCCAGGAGTAGAAGATAGTGTTACTATGTTAGTCTGTCTGCTTGTTAAAAAGAAAAAAAGGTTCAGCTGCAATACCAAACATAGCCTAGGGACAAGAACAGCGCTGTTTCTTGGGTTACAGGGGTGCTCTGGAACCGATCAATGCTCATTTGTTTATGGGGGCATGATTAAAAATAGACGAGAAGACTCATACTTACCTCCTGGATGCTCCCATTCACTCCCGGGTGCTGGTCCGTTCATCCCGGTTATAGCACCATACGGTCTTCATTCATGTGTAGGCCAATTACAGGCTGCATAGGTCACGTGCAGGTGAGGTTGTTGCCTGTGATTGGCTGCAACTGTCATGTTCGATGAACCTTCACAGCTACAGCCGGGATGACCGGACGTTCTGGGAGTGAACGGGAGCGGCCGAGAGGTAAGCATGCCCGATAGACAAAGGAACATTCTTAGGTCCCGGAACACCCCTTTAATTATAGCACCTGCAATCTAACCATGGCCATTTAAAGGGGTATTCTCGCCACATTGATTAGCTTTAAACAAGTGGGCAAAGGTAGCTAAAGACTATTAACAAATATACTGCTATTCTGTTTTTGGATTGTTTCAGAGCTAGAGCAGTTCTTATCTCCTGCTTGTATACTTAAAGAGTACCTATCACCTCCACACAAACACACAAAATAAAGTAGTAGATGAATTTATAAGACTTTTTTCCAGTATACATGTCACTAGCAATCCAGAGGGCTCATGTCAGTATTACAGGGGGACAGATTTTACTTTCACTTTGTTAACAGAGCTAAAGGATTCTTTTTGTTGAGAGATATCAACTGTGCAGGGGGAGCTGAGGGCATAGCTGCTTGTCCAGGGTGATCTGAGTCTCTCACTACATATACTGCAAGCACAGCACACTGAGGACATAGTGTGACAGGATCTACAGAGATGTAAATTACACTGCTGCTAATGTTATATCTAGCACAGAGAAAGTAGCCCAGAGAAAATCAGTGTGCTTATAATGTAGACTTCCTGGCTCCCCCCCTGCACAATGGACTCTTCCAGCTCAAAAGCAAAACAACTGTCAACATAATCATCCATCAAGCTGTCATGTGCCGACTTGGCCCGACTTAAAAGCTGTCTTAAAGGGCCAGTGCTTTTTTAAAAACTGAATTACAGATGAAATGCTTTGTTTTTCCTAATGAAGCATATTTTAGGAAGTGTTTGTATTCAGGTCTCCTGTTACGTCATAAGGTTTCTCTGGAGGGGATAGGTACTCTTTAAGGTTCCCTAGATTACTATCTACCTCTCTCTCTTTTATAGCAGCTCTGGTTAAGACAGTGACATCACTCCCTGCTGTATCTTATCAGCAGCACAGGAGCTTGTTTATGTTCATAATTAGAAACCCTCAACTCTGTAGCCTTCTGCCCTTTTTTTAAAACCTTTCCATTACCAATGTTCCTCTAACAAGAATAGCTAGGAATAGCAGAGATGATATGCCAGTCACTGCTGTGGAACCACTCACAGCCTAACCAGTAAATGAGAGCCTGAACCTGACTGCAAAGAGCAAGCTCTGTGAAACAGCATATTGAGAAAAGGAAGTAGGAAGACCTGTTGCACCTCTTCCAGGCCTGCATGATTGTATGCCTATTACATCCTTATGGAGAAGTGTAAGAGATCAATGAAATTCCTATATACTGTAGTGCATAAGTAGTACAGTACATAGTACAAACAATTATATTTTCAAGCCCTCAAGAGGGCTTAAGTTACTGTTAACAAAAGAAAAAAAAATGTTTTAAATGTAAAAAAAGTTAAAATATTAAAAATATGACAAGAAATGAACAATAAAAAAGCTAACATGATTAACATCCATGCAAGTCAAATATAACACAATATCCTGCATGGCGAGAACTTTAAAAAAGGAAATACCCAGCAACAGAATTGTGGCTTTTTGGTCATCCTGCCTCCCGGAAGAAGTGGAATAAAAAGTGATCAAAAAGTTGCATCAACTACAAACTGGAACCAATAAAAACTGCACCTCACCCCACAAACCAAAGAGTTACTGGACTCAGAAAATGGAGATGCAAAGCAAACTAAAACAAAAAAAAAGTAAAGTTATAAAACATGGTGTAAACGATATAAATTTGGTATCACCAGAATTGCATCAGTCAATAGAAAAAAGATAATATTTCACTCATAACACAAGGTGAACTCCATAACTCAAACACCTTCTACCTTTCTCTCCCCCACCCAAAAAAAGAAGAAATTGGGCAACTGCTCTTTATTCCCAGTTGTATACCACAAACAATTTCTTTCTGGTTTGCCAGTACATTGTATGTAAAAAAAAAGCCCAATGCAAAAATATAAAAGTTATGGCTTTTGGAATGTGGGGTTGGAAAAAAATGCAAAATACAAAACAAAGAGGGACAGTCTTTAAGGGGTTATATCCATCTGTTTTGTGTTCCTGCTGCTTATTAGGCCACCAAGTTACAGTAGTAGGGACTTTGCCCTTTGGATTTAAGATATGCTTCCTCCAGGTGAACAGTGTTACGACTTATCTTACTTTACTGATCGGGTTTACGTCATTGATGATATATGTAACCAGTATAGTTACTACCTAGAAGACCTCCTGCCATTTCAGAGTTAATCTTTCATGTGTAATATGACAATAACCAAAATATACAATTATGTGCTGCACCACCATATTCTGTAGTGGTGCACAAAAAACATTCACTTATGTCCCCAAAGAGGCTCACAATCAGATTACCCTATTTCAGGCACATATAGCTGGACAAACGTCATAGAAAGTGAATTAACCGTTCAGTATGTTTTTGAAGTGTGTGAAGAAACTGGCGTCTCTGAAGTAAACCCATGCACATGTAAGAACAAACTCCATGCAACCATTGTCCTTGGTGTTGGCATAGCTAGAACCATAGCAGCTATAGTAGCTACTGTAAAGTGGGGTATATGCAGGTGCCAGATAAGGCAGGTATACCTGGATAGTGGATGTGTGTGGAAGTATGTGCTGTTAGGCCTACTGATGGTGATGCTGAGATGTGAAGCGTGCCAGCAAAGAAGTAATCACAGACACTCCTCAGCTGGGGTATTAACAGACTTTACTAAGAGTGTTACACTTAAAGGGGTTGTCCACCTCATAGAAAGATCATTTACATAGCTCCAAGGCTCCCAGTAAAATAAAAAAGTTATACTACCTTCCTGCAGTCCGCATGACCCTAAGCAGCGCCTAACCTTCGTTGCAACTTGACCAAAAGTACCCTCGCCTCCCATCCCTGCGCTCCCAATAAAGACACAGAGACCTTGGCTTGGATAAATTTGGCCACCACCATTTTTTTAACAAACAAAACAAAAACATCATCAAAAGGCATGAGTACCCCCAATACCCAACGCCCGAACCCCAGAAACCCAAATTTGGGGCTGAGGTCCTTGGAGCCAAATGAAAATTCCACCGGGGCCCTGGCAAACCCACCCCTTTTCCACGTTTTGCCCCCGGGCCCAAACCCCCGGCTTCAGGGCACCCAAGCCATCTCAACGGCTTTTCCCCCTCCTAAACTGCTCCCAAGGCCGATGCCCCCCGACCCCAAACCTTTCGCCAGGCCGTTCCATCACCAATTTTGGTGCCAACGAGCCTGCCCCCCCAACATTTTTCCCCAACACCAAGACCCCAACCCCCACAGCACGACCATACACCTCAATTTCGCACGCCCCCACACCCCCAAAGCCGCCCGGGCCTTCCCTAATGTCCAAAGACCCAAGTCCATCCCAAACCGCTTTTAAAGGACACCACCTTCCGCCAAAAATCCCCGTCGCCTGTTTCAAGCTCCCTATGCCGAACACAAAACCCCCGTCCTGGCCAAAAAGGGACGCCACCCGACTTTTCACCTTGACCCTTTCCTTCTAAAATCCAACCCCCAACCCTTCCGCCCCCTCCACGACAATCTACGCAAAAAATCCGACCATAAAATCACCATACCCGGTAAACCCCAATCGCAGATAAAAAGCGCATACCCGAATTAATTTTTTAAAGGGGACCAGCCCTAGATCTTTTTGCCCCCCGACATGCAACACCCCCAGTCGGGTTGCCTACCCAGCCCGGGAAATTTTGGGAAACCGGAAGGACTTCTCCACGAGGCCTCCCTTGCCGACCCCACCGAACACGGCCAACTCTTCCCGGGAACCCCCCAGCTGCGCCCGCTGGGCCGCAGACCCATCTTCCGCCCCCCAATGCAAAAGGATGCCCCGGGCAACCCGGCCCTGCAAAAAAATAAAAAAAACCCACCACATAGGGGCCGGGAAAACCCGGCCCCAGCAGCAACCCAGGGGAAATGCGGGGGAAGGAGGAAAGGGAAAAAACGAGCTTGACCCACCTAACCTGAACCATAGCCCTTCCCCCCCCTTGCCTACCACCCACCTTGCCCAACGGCCAAAATGTAACTCTTAAAAACCCCGCCGCCCCATCCCCAAAATTTTTTTTAACTGAGTGGGAAATTCAATCCCCACCCGCAGTTTCCTACAGCACCTATTTTAAAAAAATGGGACAAACTGAGCTGGACCAACCCCAAACCCCCCAACAACGCGAAAAAAACCTTTGAAATTGAAAATGTGACAAAAACGGCCGTCTTCATCACTAAAAGGGGGCAAGGCTCCCCACCTCAACTCCGATGTCCCAAAAAAAACGAACGGGGCACAACTCCGCCCCCAGAACCTCACCCAACTACCATATCTTACCCTTACCCAACTGGTCTGTCTTGGACCTTCTCAACCGCACAACTAACTCCCGCACGCAGGACCCTCCTCCGCCTCAAACCCCCCACCACCTTTTACGGGGACAAACCAATTCCCCCCCCCTCGGGGCACCAAAAAAGGCCCACGAAAAGCCAAGCGAAATAAACCCCCCCCTAAAAAAAACCATGGCAACTTCCCTTAACACCTCCCAACCGTTCTAAAAGTGGAAAAACAACCGGCGAGCGACAAACCCCAACCCGCCCCTTCGTAACCCATTGAGCTTTTAACCACCCCAAAGCCTTGGCACATCAATAAACCCCCCTTGCTTTAAAAAACCAAAAACCAACCCATTAAAAGCGGAAACCCTTGAAACGGACCACCCTCGCGCAAACTGCCCCAAAAAACTGAAAAGAGCTGCCACCCTATCCTCCCGTGGGGATGAGGTCCACCCTGACAACCAATGCTCCATAAGCCCAACCTTGTATATACCCCAAGACCCTTAGCTAAGGAGGGCCTTAATAAACCTGGGCGGTACGAAAAACCCGATCCACATCCTCCGGGCACCGACCCCCTCCCCGCCTCCGACCAGCTCCCAAAAACATTTCCCCCCGCGAACGGATAATCAACGCTAATCATTTTTTAAAACCCGGGAAAAACCCCCCACCCACCCACGTGTTCAACCCCAACATCGTAGCACAAAAAGCCCCCAACAAGCTTAAACTGGGGTGAAGAGGGCCCACAAAAATTTTTTGGCCTGAAACCACCCCCCCTAACACAATTTTAACGAACCTTTTTGTTCACAAGCGCCCGCCCCAAAATCTCAACTGCCAAACAATCGAAATAAATCCCAAAAAACCAAATTTTTAGTCAGGCCTCCCTCAACCCATGCCGCAGGCCAACGCCCCCCACCATGCCCCCTGACAGAACACCAAACCCCACCTCCCCGCCGCACCGTAAATCCTCAATCCCCATTGCAACCCCTTGTCCGAATAATAATCGCCATTGTATTGCCCAAGAAGAATCCCAGACCCCAAAACCCTTTCAATTTCCGGCCGACACCCAATGAAATTATGTGGCCCTTTTCCCCCCCCCGCCTCGCCCTCCTCGGGGAAAAAACCCCCCCATCGGGTTAACCTACAGGCAAAATTTTTCTGCCCAGTAAAGATTTGGGGATCCTAAGCGCACCTTCTTACAGTCCAACAAAAGCCCGCTTCCCTTTTCAAAGCCCTTAGCTTTCCTCCGGAACGACATTTCCCATTGTAACCGAATTAAAAACAATCCCGAATCCCTAATTAATACTAAACCCTGAATCTTGTCGCCCCTTCCTCTTCCCCCCCAAAGGAACCCCAAAAACCTGCCCCCCCCACTGCATTATCAACAGCGACCCGCATACGTCTGAGTCCGCTGGGCCCCAAAGCATAAAAAACATCCGATAAAGGATACCGTGGCAAGCCCGAACGCCGCACCCCCCTTTCCAAGAAGGGGAAATAAATGCCCGAAGAGAAACAGGATATCGAGCCCCCATCGGTAGGCAAAGACGACAAAAAATCCCCCCCCCCCAAATTTAAACACAGCCATTAAAGCTCTTTGGGTGAACCGGGGAGCAATCGAAAAACCTGATTCTATATCGGTTTTTTTCCCTGACGCACCCCTTTCCGTATGCCTTTTCCCAGCAGTGCCGCATCAAAAAAGTTAAACCATGGGAAAAAGTTTCCCGGGGCAAAAACCAACGTTCACCAAAAGGCCCTAGGGAACGAGAGGTATGAATAAGCCAAAATTTTTCGGCTCCTTTTGGGCACTACTCCCAAAAGAAACCACCCAAAACGGGATTGGGAGGGTCCTAAACGGGGCCCCCATTCTGCCCAATGGGCACTTCCCTTAATTTTAATTTTCCGACACCACCTCCGGATGGAGGTGAGCGGATTTAAAAATTTTTATTGAAAAGGGAACCTTAGCCCTGGGGCGGATTTTAAACCCCCACCAAACCCCCCCCTAGAAACGGGGCCGCCTCCCCTTTCCGGGAAACTACTTTGTAAAAGGCTCCATCCCACTAGACCACCCCAAGTCGCCCCCTTGTTGATTTCCTGGGCCCCCACCTTTTCCCTTCCCAAACACCGCGAAGTCCCATGGGAACACGCTGCACACCAGCATTTTCCGGAACCGACAGCCCGTCCTAAACCACTGACTCTCATTGAACTGCCAGCAGACCCCCGACTTTGGCTTCCCCTTGGGAAACCCCCCCAAAGGGCCCGACCCCCCTGCGGCCGAAGTTCCAGGGCCCCCCTGAAAAAGGGGTGCCCATACCCATGGGGGGGCCTCACTCCAACCATAACCCATACCTTCTGGGCCCCCCCGGATGATGGCCGCACCCTTTTTCGCTACTAAATTTTTCGTCAAGCGTACCACTTTCCCCCCATAACACCCCTGTCCTCTGCTATTGAAACCAGATAGCAAAAAAGCACCGAAAAATTTTCGGCGCTTTTTTTCCCAAAGAAAGCCGCCCAAAAAGGGAAACGCCTGCACCCAATTTTGGAATGCCGCGGGAAACAGCCGCCACCTCCTTTTTTCTTTTTCCCCTTCTATCCTCGCCCTTTTCCCTTTTTTGGGAGATGAACTTCTCCCAGGTAGGAGAAGAAAACCACGTATCGTTTTCCCGATTTTCTCTCTCACCTCCTTCTTTAAGTACGCCCAAAGGGGCCCCCGAAACAAAGAAACCTCCCCCCTAGCTCTATCATCCATCGAACCCGTCCACCGTTCCTGCTCCGTCTGCACGGGCCCGGACCTGGCATTCCCTCCCCCAACCCATCCATGTTAATTCACCCACACCCAATGGGGGGGGCAACACCAATCCGACCCAAACCCTCGAACCCCCCGCTGATAGCGGGGGCAAGCCCCACTGGTACCGCACCCTGGGAAACGGCTACACCCCCTCAACAAAATCAATTCCGCCAATCCCGACCCTCACCCCCCGAACGCCCCACCCCCGCCGCCCCCACGACCTGGCCCCGACGAAAAAAACAAACGGAAACCCAAAATCACCAGGCTGCACGGAGCTTACCCGCCATCAGCTGCCCCCCAAACCCTGCAACTGTCTTTAACCCCGTCAACCGACATCCCCGACTTGCTGGTTGCACCGCTCGGGACCAGATGAACTTTGAACGGGCCCCTGGCCGAAATCCC